>PVJA010035452.1:0-21803 GCA_004027025.1 Myocastor coypus | reverse complement strand
AAAAAAAAAAAAAAAGAATTTATTTTATTTTATTGTTTTTTTCTTGTTTCAGAACTTTTCTTTGTTTATTTATTTATTTTTATGGCTGGCTCAGCCTGCCCTGAGGGCAGGGCTGGCGCAGCATGTGGTTCCGGGGGTTCGAACCACGGTCCCTGGATCAAACCGCGGTCCTTGCAGCCGCCTAAGCTTTCCTAAGCAGGTGCTTTAGAGCACTGAGCCATCCTGCCGGGCCCCAGTAAACATAATTTATAAAAAAGTAAAATAAAGTAACAAAAAGTGTGGTTAGCCAGAAAACAAACTTCTTTACTTGGTAAGAGAAAAATTAAAATATTAGATTTTTTCACAGGCAGATAGCTTAGATTATGGCAAGACCCTCTAAACTCAAGCTACTTAGAGACCAAGCAAGATGGTGTTTGCTTTCTCCCTTTTATTGCTCGCAATTGCAAAATGGGGGATAATTAGCAGAAATTATTTCACCATTGAGGACACATATAGGAAAACACACTGTTCTCACATATAACTACATACTGTAAACACACATCAAAATATCACGGTGCATGTAATAGGTACTGTGAAATAAGAAGAAAATGTTCAAATAGGGAGGGAGAGGGAGAAAAGAAAGAAGGAAAAGGTAAAATAATGAGAAAAGAAGGAAAACATGGAGACAAAGATCTTGTAAATGGAGAGAGGATGAGAAGTTGAAGGGAGGGTAGGAGAATGGGCAAAAACAAATTATATTATACACAGGTCAAATTCTTTCAGATGAATGTCATCATCATATATATCTCAAATGTACTGATACAATCTGACTAAAAAATAAGTAAACAAAATATCACATTGTATTTCAAATATAAAATGTAACTATGAGGTCATTAAAAGTGCAATCAGTTACTAAACATGAAAGCACATGCCTGTAATCTCAGCACTCAGGAGAGAGAGGCAAGAGGATTGACATAAACTTGAAGCCCATATGGCCTACACAGTGAATTCAAGGCTGGCCTGAACTACAAAGCAATATCCTGTCTCAAAAAAATAAAAAGAATATGATAGGTTTTACAATGCAAATAAATCTGACATTTGAAATTTGGAGGACAAAAAATGAGCTGGCAGAAAAGACAACATGCTGCCTTAGACAAGGGGAGTGCATTTTCTCTGAAGGTGAACATTGTGGAGCTCAGGTGGAGGGCCAGGGTACCTATGTCCGTAGAAGTTGTTTCTCAGGTAATGGAGCTCACCTACCATTCTCAGACACCTAGATCTTTTACAGACAT
Organism: Myocastor coypus; assembly: GCA_004027025.1. Taxonomy (NCBI): domain Eukaryota; kingdom Metazoa; phylum Chordata; class Mammalia; order Rodentia; family Myocastoridae; genus Myocastor; species Myocastor coypus. The sequence goes on along the minus strand of PVJA010035452.1, from coordinate 20,532 downwards.
TCTTTCCTGAAAGAAAGAAAAAGAAAGAAAGAAAGAAAGAAAGAAAGAAAGAAAGAAAGAAAGAAAGAAAGAAAGAAAGAAAGAAAAAAAAAAAGAAAGAAAGAAACCAATCACTTGGAGTGTGACTGTTTGGTCTGCATTTCTGTCATTCCACAGTGAAGTCATTTTAACAGTAATTCATTTAGGGTAAGGGCCAGCAAAGAAGTCTCAGTTACTTGATCGTAACTGATCTCTGATTCAATTTTTTTTTTAAATAATTTTTTTTTTCTTGTTTCAGAACCCTTATTTGTTTATTCACTCATTTTTATGGCCGGCTCAGCCTGCCCCGAGGGCAGGGCTGGCGCAGCATGTGGTGCCGGGGATCGAACCTCGGTTCCTGAAGCCACCCAAGCTTTCCTAAGCAGGCGCCTTAGACCACTGAACCATCCCGCCGGGCCCTCTGATTCAATTTTGGAGGACAGAAAGAAAATAGAGTGGCGGAAAGGAAAGTATACTGCCTTAGACAAGGGGAGTACATTTTCTCTGAGGGCAGAGAGTGGACAGCAGGCATGCCCACTGACCCTGCCTCCAACCTGTGAGGTCACACCTTCCTGGGAGTCACCCAGAGCCACCACCCCTCTCCACTGGTGCCATCCAGCAATCAGGCTGCTGACATGGAGAGCAAGCCATGAGTGGTTCCTTGTGAGCTCTTGAAGCTGGGCCCAGATCAGCAGCATCTTCACATCGCTCCTTCACTTCTGATCGTCTTGGCTGGATTTCAAAAATATAAACGCAATTGCTGGAAGATAAATGAGGAGCACACAAATAAAGGAAATTTAAAAATCGCCCCCGATAGACCACCAGTGATGAACCCGTCCAACATAAACTCTTTGCAATAACTGCTGTTTACATTTTCCAAGGATAGAAAAGAACCAGCTTGAGAACTTTCTGAGAAAATCTTCCTAAACCAGAATGTTGTATCCATAGAAACTTTAAATTTTTAAAATCATCTTTGTTCCAAAGGATTACTTATGAAAAATAGAAAATAACAAAAATTATATTGTCAAATTCATAAAATCTCAATACATATTAAAAATATTTTTAAAAAGTTTTTTCCACCCTCTCAAGATGTTATATGTAAACAACAGTAATTAGAAATGCTACTTTCTCTGTAGAATCCTGAGAAAATGTTTTTTCTCTCTAGGTGGCTCTCCTTAGGCATGCTGTACATCATTGATCATTTTCCTCTGCGGCCCCAAAATCTCCTTGAACAGGAAAGTTGGGACTCCACTGGGTTACATGCTGTATAGTACAAATTCTTTTATGTCCTGTGTTCTCACTGACCTTGAAGGGCTAGAGCCAAAATATTGGCTATACTTGTACCCCTTCTTTTTCTCTAATTGTTTGGTCTGCCAATTTAGTTTGTTAACCATCCAGAAGAGAAGCTTAATAATACTATTCCCTATAACTTAGGAACTTGAGCTTAATATCATTATCTTTCTGAATATCAAACGCCTTAAACATAACATGAAATAGGTATTTCCCATCAATTGTTGATATTCTAAACTTTAAAAACCATCCAGAAGAGAAGTCTAACCATAAGGTATAAAAAGGAAAGCCATATTAATATGCTCAAGTCAACAGCCCCTGATACCAGATGAGCTGATAATCCACTACTGTTGTGCACTATTGGAAATATACAGCTGCTTTCTCTTTGTGCAGTGAAAAGAAAGATCTGTACTAACAAGGTTTAGATGAGAAATCATGCCTGCACCTTGTACTCTGAACAACTGCAAACGAAGACAAAATTATGCAATGTATTAAGTATATTTTTTTTTAAGAATTTTTTTTCTTGTTTCAGAATTTTTGTTTTTTTATTTATTCTTTTTCATGGCCCACTCAGCCTGCCTCGAGGGCAGGGTTGGTGCAGCATGTGGTGCCGGTGATCGAACCGCAGTCCCTGTAGCCGCCTGAGCTTTCCTAAGCAGGTGCTTTAGACCACTGAGCCATACTGCCGGGCCCCTGTATTAAGTATTCTTAAAAAATAATAATAAAATAAATTTAAAAATGAAAGAAAGAAAGAAAGAAAGAAAGAAAAAGAAATGCTACTTTCAGGGTTCTAATCACTTCCTGAGGGAAGACCTGCTGGATTGTGTCTCCCTGTGTAAGCCAGGATATTAGGGATAAGGCCTCAGGCCAGATCCTAGTGCTTACCTGCCTCCCCCCTGACTACAAAATGGGGAGGACTTCTGCATGGAGTGTTTTGCGGTTAAAAGCTAAAAGTTAGTGTATACAGACATCTCTAAGCTGTATCTGACTTTCAGTAATAATCGTTAGCCTTCTGACAATCTTTCCTCCTAACTCTCCTGTTCTAGCCTGCTGAACATTATCCAGGGACTGATTTCCAGGCTGTACATTAGGCTGGTGACATAATCTCCGTTCTGCTTTGTGTTTTTCAGATAAGTGTACAATTTTTTGAAAATGTTATCTGCTACAAAGGAAAGAAGAATCTTAATGGCCTCCCTCATTTCTTTCTAGAAAAATAAAAATAGGCTGTAAATGAACCATCTCAGAGTAACTACAGAGTGGTAAGCAGGCCTGGATTGCTCTGCTGGCAGGACTACAGACTGTGGAGACTGTCTGAAAGGCACTAAAGAGCTGCTGGAGGGTTTTCAGCAGAAGAGTAAGCCTCTCCTTGTCATTAGGAGATGTGGTAGGCAACATCGTCAGTGTCCTGGTATTCACACCCTGGTGTGGTCCTCTACCCTTGAGTATAGACTGAGCTTAATGACTTCTAAGAAACAAAATGTAGCAAATAGAGTACACACCTGTACCAGAGCTCTGGGAAGTTGCAATAGGAATATCACAAGTTTGAGCCCAGCCTGGGCAGCTTAGCAAAATCCTGTTCAAAAATTTTAAAAGCCTAGGAATATAGTTCAATGTGAAAGCCCTGGGATTCATACCTAGTACAATAAAAACAGCAAAAGAGTGGAATGTTGCTTCCAAGACTAGGTGACAGGAAGAATGTGTTTCTCCCCTGGATTCCTTCCCTCCCTCTCTCTCCTGCTTGCCCTGTGGGAAGCCAGCAGCCATGCTGAGAGTACTCCCTGTATAACAGAACTGATGTCTCTGGCCAACAAACAGCCAGCTAGGACCTATGTCCCAACAGGCCTGTGAATGAGCTTGGATAGGTACCCACTCCTTGCTGGCCTCCAGATCACTACAGGTCCAGCCCACACCTCCACTGCATCTTTGAAAAAGATCACAAGTTATGGGCACCCAGCCAAGCCTTGCCAGAACCCTGACCAATGAAAATATAGCAAAATAAATATTTACTGTTTCAAACCAGTATGGTTGGGGTGACTTTGTTATATAGCACTACATAACTAATATGGATGATTACTTTGGTTCATGTAAATAATATACTGGGATTGAAAGTTGGACCAAAAGCAATAGGAAAGTCAATAAAATAATAGCTGCAGTAGCCAAAGCAAGAGGAAAAATGGTTCTGACTTAAGGCATGTTGGTGACCAAGGTGGGTAGAGATTCCCAAGGCTGGGGCAAGCACAAAAGCAGATGGGGGAACACAGCAGGGGGATCCCATAGTGGGATCTCACATTGCTGTTGGAAGAAAGTGAGGCTCTGAGCTGCTGAGGTTTCTCCTATTACAAAATAGAAGTCTTTTCCAAAGAGCAATCCAGCCATTCTTTATCCTAAAGCCACAAAAAAATGATCCATATCTCTTCTATGTAAGATATTTCTATTTATGAAAAAAAACCAAGTGACAAGTGAACTCAAGTTTTCATTGTTTTGCTCTGGTTTGTCATCTCCTGTAGCTACTGAATTTATCAATGCAATTGATAATTTAGTGTAGATTATGAAATTTAGTGTACATTCCCTGATTCCTAGGAGAGTACAACCCATGTGCACAGTTGATTTAATCCTTGCACAGGTGTTGGGCACCTATTTAAAAAGTTAGACCACTTTCCCATTCTCCCCTTAGCTTTTTGGGTGGGAATGAGGGGAGACAAGATCTTGTTATATAGTCAGGATAGCCTTGAACACACTGTGTAGCCCAGGCTGGCCTCAAACTCTCAGCAGTCCTCCTACCAAGTACTGGGATCACAGGCATGTGCCACACCACCTTGCTTGGGCTCCCCTTAGCTTTTGTTAAATATTGAGCAGCACTACATTAAATGTCATAATTCCTGGTTAGAGCGAAAGGTCACCTCTTGCCCACAAATGTTGGTGGTTTTTTTTAGAACTAATTAATTAATTATTTATTTTTTCTTGTTTCAGAACTTTTTTGTTGTTTTTTTTTATTTATTAGTTTTATGGCCGACTCAGCCTGCCCTGAGGGCAGGGCTGGCACAACATGTGGTGCTGGGGATCCAACTGCGGTCCCTGTAGCCGCCTAAGCTTTCCTAAGCAGGTGCTTTAGACCACTGAGCAATCCTACCGGGCCCTTTGTCCACAAATGTTTAAGTGTCAATTTGAACAGAGACAATGGTCACCCTAAGCCATTAGGAAAAATGATAGAGTTAAAAGAACATTCTAGACACAGACAATAACTCAGTTCACAGGTGGGGCAGGATGGCTCAGTGGCCTAAAGCATCTGCTTGGGAAAGCTTGGGCGGCTACAGGGACCGCGGTTCAATCCCCAGCACCACATGCTGTGCCAGCCCTGCCCTCAGGGCAGGCTGAGCCAGCCATAAAAATAAACAAACAAACAAACAAAGTTCTGAAACAAGAAAAAAAAAAAAACTCTAAAAAAGCCGGGCGTGGTGGCGCACGCCTGTAATCCCAGCACTTGGGAGGCTGAGGCAGGAGGATAGGTGAGAGTTCAAGATCAGCCTGGGCTACAAAACTGAGCTCAAGGCCAGCCTGAACTGTACAGCGAGACCCTGTCTCAAAAAGACAAAAAAAAAAAAAACAAAAACAACAACAACTCAGTTCAGACTCACTCAGGCCCCAGAATTCTATACCGTAGAGATAAGCTGGAGGTTAGTCTCAAAACACTTCAAGCATGTGTAGCAAAAGTGAAGAATCTAGCTTTTGATATCAGAATCCCTGGGTCTCTTTCCTCAAAGCCCAAGATGGTTCTGCTCTGGGGACTCAACCAGAACAGAAGCAGGTCTCTGGGAGCCTTGTGAGACCCAAACTCTAGCAGAAGTTTTCACATTAGAAGGTGGATTCTAGCAGATGTTGTTCCGAAGATGAACAAAGATGAAAATAAAAGGGCTATTGTTTATGGCGATGAAAGGAGAGAGAGCCGCCCACGGACACTCGCTTCTCCTTTCAATAGTCCAGTTGGAAGCAGCCCAATCCTGCTGAAGTCTTATTGGAAGCTCTAAGCAAAACACCAAAGCACCTAATTAAAGATGACAGAAACCTGACAGTCAGGCCAAGATACCAGAGTAACCTGGCCAGGATCCCAGAGAGAAGAGAAGCCATTGAGGCAAGCCGGGTGTTCAGTACAGCTTTGCCCCTGTAGGAATTCACAGCTTCACGGAAAGAATGCAGCTGCCAGCAAAGGCGCTGCACATCCATAGTCCCTGCGCGCTGGAAGGCTGAGACTGGGTAACTGCACATTCAAGCCTAGCCAGATCACTTGTAATTTTTCTGCTTTGATACTGCACATTTTATAAAATATAAAAATAGAAAAGAATATGGCACTATGCATTACAACAAATACTATGAAATTCATATTACGTTGTTAAGTGAAATTCTGAATCACTTGTAAGTTTTCTGTTTTGCTACTATTTTTGTATTCCCTTTATAAAATAAAATAAAAATAAATTTACGCCTAGGTCAAGCAATTTTGGGAGCTGTAGTTTTAAAATTTAAAATAAAAAAAGGATGAGAATATAGTTCAGTGTGAAGGTCCTGAGTTTAATCCCTAGGTCTGGAAAAACATAAAGCAAAATAAAGCAAAAAGGCTGAGCATTCAGCAACACATGCCGTTGAGGGTGTAAATATGGTAGTTAGGGACACGGAATTAGCTACTTTTCTCTTGTTGCTGAAACAAAATGCCCAACAGCCAAAGTTAAATGGTGGAAGGTTTATTTAGCTCACAGTTTGTGAAGGTTTTAGTGCATAATCAGCTGGCTCCAAGGCGTGGTGGCACAGGGCAGAAGAGCAACCATTCGTAGTAGCAAAAGACAGCAAAAGCGGCAACTGAGAAGAAGCAAGTCTCCTTTCCTCCTTTATGTTATATGCAGGCTGTCCACCCTAGAGCAGGTGTAGCACTTACATCCCCAATACCAGAACTAGACAATGAACAATCACAAACTAGACTCAGCTACCTCCTCAAAGCGCCCCCATGACTGCATCAGGCTTTGGGGGACATCCAGACACAAACCATCACAGATGGCAAAGGCCTAGATTTATGGGACCACTTTCAGAGGAGTAGAAAAATCACAGAGAGCCCTATGTTCAGAGTCAAGTCTTCTCGTGAGATGTTTCCTAATTTTTAAAAGAATTATAGCTATTTATTTATTTATTTATTTATTTATTTATTTATTTTTGTCTTTTTTGAGACAGGGTCTCACTGTGCAGTTCAGGCTGGCCTTGAGTTCACTTTTGTAGCCCAGGCTGGTCTTGAACTCGCACCAATCCTCCTGCCTCAGCCTCCCAAGTGCTGGGATTACAGGAGTGCGCCACCACGCCCGGCCCTAATTTTGAACACTTGGTGGGCACTATGTGCTGAATGGTATACTCCTAAAATTAACATATTAAAAGATAAGTCCCCAGTGGGGCTGTATTCAGAGATGGAGTTTGGAATATTATTAGGTATTGCTAGTCACTAGGGTGAGACCCCCATGGAGCATACTGTCCTTATTTTTAAAACCCACCTGTGTTGGCCAGACTAAAGTGCCTGTTTAGGCAGAGTGCAGTGGCCAGGGTTTGATCCCTGGCATGCCATGAGGCCCCACCCCACCCTGGGACACTCTGAGACAGCAAATGAGACTGGGTATGGTAGAGCACACCTGTAATTCCCACTCTCGGGAGGCTGAAAACAGGAGAATCGCTGCAAGTCCAGTCTACGTAGTGAGACCCTGTAGACCCTGTGAACCCTGTACTAAATACATTTTTTAAAAAATTACCCATCTGAGAGCTTTCTTATTCTACCACATGAGGCTACCCTGAGAAGGTGGCTCATCTGCAGCCAAGGTATACAAACATCACCAAAGCCAAGCAAGTTGAGCTTCTAGTTTCAAGAAGTGTGAGGAAATGCTTTTTTTTTTTTTTTTTTTTTTTGCTTAAACCCCGTAATCTATGGCATTGTATTATGGAAACCCAAGATGATTCAGAGACTTGGCAAGGTAAAGCTTCTAATAATCTCAGAAGACTGAGGAATTTGAACTCTGTGTGTGTCCCTGGATAGGGTGCCAATAAACTTCCCAGGACTTTGGGGTAGGCATCCCAGAGAAAAAAGGTCACCCAAGAAAAAACAAGTATAATTAATGTAAGTGGTATGTTTTACTTAATCAATATGTGGAAAGCATTGCTTCCATGTATAATCAATATGAACATAATTAAAGAATTAGTTTACATTATTCTTTAATCATTTCAAGTCTTTGAAATCCACTATTTTACATAGAACCAAGGTTTCCTTATTGGACAGCCTAGGTAAAGTTTCCACAGTCTCTTATATAAATGTCCACTGTATAGTGAAAAACATCCAGGCATGCCAGAAGACCAACCCAAGAGGTAATACAGGTAATACAAATAGAGCCACACATGAAAATAATAATCACACATAGATATTACGTGGTATTTTTTTTTTTTTGGCAGGACCAGGGTTCGAACTCACGACTTTGCACTTGCCAGGCAGGCTCTTGTGCCATGGAGCTATCTCCCTGGCCCTCACACATAGGTTTTAAGTAAATTCATATGTTCAAGAAATTAGAAGGAGATTTAGAAAAGCAATATCAGTAAATGGAAAGTATGGGATGAAAAATTCAGTAATTAAGAGCTAACTGGATGATTTAATAGCAAATTGATTACAAATGAATAAAAGATTGAGAAATTGGAAGATAAACAGAAGAAATATCCAGAATAAAATGCAGAGTATTATAGATTACAAAATGCACCTCTCCAAAGAAAAATACATGAGAAATAAATGGCATGATGAAATGATCTGATATGCAGGTGATTAAAGGGCTTTAAGGAGAGGTGAAAGAGTTTGCAGGGAAGTCATAGCGGAAGAGAATTTCTCAAAACCCAGGAACCACACAGAAGGGAACCCCAAGAAGGATAGAAACCAAAATATTAAGCTGGGTATGTAGCTCAGCAAACAGCACCTGCCTGTTGGGCATTTTGTTTGAGCACCTGCGTGAGATCCTGAGTTAGACTGCAGGTCCCAAAAAAGAAAACAGTTTAAAAAAAACAAAAGCAAAAAACAAGACATCTTAAGAACATCAAAGCAAATTAAGGAAAACCAACAACAGAAAGGAAAATATCATGACACTTAAGACTCAGGACATGAAAAGTGCTGTGAAGCTGGGCTCTCCCTACCCCATCCCAGCATCCCCCTGCTTTAGGCCCTAGATTTTCTTCCAAGCAGAAGGGATGTTTTCTGCTAAAACAAACAAGCAAAACCCAACATTTTAACATAGCAATGAAACATGATGTTTATGGCTTCTTCCTGCTAACAGCTCAGAACATGGCAAGGTGGTTTCTTTTTTTTTTTTTTTTTAACTTTTGTTTGTTTATTTATTTATTTTTTTTTTTATGGCCGGCTCAGCCTGCCCTGAGGGCAGGGCTGGCGCAGCATGTGGTGCTAGGGATTGAACTGCGATCCCTGCAGCCGCCTAAGCTTTCCTAAGCAGGCACTTTAGACCACTAAACCATCCTGCCGTACCTGGCAGGGTGGTATCTTAATAAACCAGAGATGCTGCTGAGCCAGGATTTGGTAGCAGGTGGGGACCTGCAGCAGACACAGGGTACAATATGGCCAAAAGAGAGCCCCTCTGATCAAAGCAGTGCTTGTCCCAGAGCCAGATCTGGGGTAAATATCTGGCCAAAAACCAAAACTGGTCCCCGTACCAACACCGAAGCAAAGGTGCCATTTCTTCCAGCAGCAGTTTACGTTATGCCCCTGCCAAAGCTCCTGGCATTGCTAGAATTTTCAGGTTAAATCAGGTTATTAGCAGATCAAGCCCCAAACACATCTCTCTGTCCAGGCATCGGCTGGAGAAAATTCTAGTTCCAGCTCTCCATGCAGATCCAGCCAAAGTTCCCAGAAATGGAGTGGGTACTTCCCAGCAATCTGAGCTTGGAGGCCCAGTCTCCAGAGCAGCCATCATTCTGCTCTCTGATGTAAGTGCAGTTTCACCTTTGCTTTTGATTTCTCTAGTTTGGATATCCTTCTCTGTTCTTGCCACACACTGTGGGACATGCACCTTGGCTCCTAGCCGATGAATGGGTCGCTTCTGCTGTGGTGCTGTGACCCTTGAGCACACTGTTTGCTCTGCAGTCCTCCCTCACAGGCCTCCTGTAATGGTGAGCATAGGCATTAGCTGTTTTGCTTTCATATTTCTAATAGTCTTTCCTCTCCCTTTAAGCATCATTTCTCTAGTGGGATTTTAAGGCATCCTTTCTCTTTTTCTGCTGTTTGGGAAATACTTGTGCAACCCCTTCGGAGGCCACCATATGAAATAGATCTGAGCTCCTCTGTGTCTCTCTTGCTACCTGCTGCAGCACTGACTGAAAGCCATCATTCCATTCCACCCAGTTGTTTTCTTAAGAGATGACAGTGTCCAAACACTAAAGTGGGGCCCATTAAGGTAACATAAAGAGAGCCCGGCAGGATGGCTCAGTAGTCTAAAGTACTTGCTTAGGAAAGCTTGGGTGGCGGTAGGCACTGCGGTTCAATCCCCGGCACCACATGCTGCGCCAGCCCTGCCCTGAGGGCAGGCTGAGCCGGCCATAAAAATAAATAAACAAAAGTTCTGAAACAAGGTAACATAAAGAATATAAGAGACAAAATTGCCCTTGGAATAATCACAAGAGAGCTGGTGGATCCCACTGACCAATACCTGATGGGGCCACAATCAGACCCCTTGAGTGATGCCAATGAAGACAATATTTTTTGTATGGGCTTTTATTAAGAAAAAATGTTTTCACCATTTCACCAGTAATTTTGAACCATTGTCTTATAGCTTGGGACATATGAAGTCTCAACTAAATGTTTTGGAGTTGAAAAATGGACACATGGACATATGGATGGATAAATAGGCATTCATGCACAAATATGTGGGTGAGTGGTAGACACAGGTAGGCAACGAGTGGATGGGGACTGGTGGATGGGTGGGTAGATAAGCAAGTGGATGAAGGAACTGAGAAACTACTGGATATTATTTTTTCTTGTTTCAGAACTTTTGTTTGTTTGTTTATTTATTTATTTTTATGGCCAGCTCACCCTGCCCTGAGGGCAGGGCTGGCACAGCATGTGGTGCCGGGGATTGAACCACGGTCCCTGAAGCCGCCCAAACTTTCCTAAGCAGGCACTGAGCCATCCTGTCGGGCCCACTACTGGATATTGGACACTTACTTGGGAGATAATTTGCTATTGTAGCTCCATATAGGTTCTGAATATAAAGACACTACTTAGCTTTTACTTATCTTATTATTTCAGTTTTAGTTTTTATGTAATATGTATTTTGTTTATCTAATATATATATATATATATATATATATATATAAAATAATTTTTTATTTTATTTTTTTATTTATGTTTTTCTTGTTTCAGAACCTTTGTTTGTTTATTCAGTCATTTTTAAGGCCGGCTCAGCCCGCCCCGAGGGCAGGGCTGGCGCAGCATGTGGTGCCGGGGATCGAACCACGGTCCCTGAAGCTGCCCAAACTTTCCCAAGCAGGTGCTTTAGACCACTGAGCCATCAGGCCGGGCCCATATCTAATATATTTTTGTATATTTGCAATACATCAGTGTTACATTCATTATAGACAACTAGTATATGATTAGAGCGCATCTCAATCCCCTTAGCTCCTTCTCTACTTTCTCCCTCCTTCTCCTCCCTCCTGCTGATTCCTTCCCTGTCTTTAATAAGCCCACTTCCCTAGTTCCTACCATGTTTCTTCTGTCTCATGCCTTATTTATGCATTAGGTTTCTCATATAAGAGAAACCATATAGTTTAACTGCTGTGTCTTATTGACTTAACATTATGGTTTTAAGTTTCATCTATTTTCCTGCAAACTACACGGTTTCATTCTTCTGTGCTATGGTTTGTGTCTAGATCCCCACCCCCAACAAAGCCTCATGAAGTCAAGGGGCAAGCTTCTAGAGTTTCTGATTGACTCTTGATCCAACGACGGGATTATGAGTGCGAGCTCTACACCTGCAAGCTTTTCATAATTCATGTGGTGGAAAAACTAAGGAAGATGTAATCAAAATGATTACTGTTTTCTTTCTTTCTTTCTTTCCATGGTCAAGAGAAGGGAGGAAGGGAGGAAGGAAAGAAGGAAGGAAAGAAGGAAAGAAGGACAAAAAAAGAAAGAAGAAAGAAAGAAAGAAAGGAAGGAAGGAAGGAAGGAAGGAAGGAAGGAAGGAAGAAAGAAAACAGTAATCATGAATTATGAAAAGCTTGCTTTCTAGACCATTTGGGATCTTTAACAGTGATATAAAGACATGAGAACTTGTCTTTTCTATCTTTTACAGTTGCAGATTTTCATACAGTTATAGGCATACACAGGGCTGGCCAGATAGCTCAGTGGACTAAAGTGCCTGTTTTGGCAAATACAGGGACCAAGGTTCAATCCCTGGTGTGCTGGGCTGGCCCTGCCCCTGCCCTTGAGGTACACTGAGATGGCAACAGAGACTGGGCATGGTGGCACATGCCTCTCAATGGTTGGGAGGCTGCAAACAGGAGGATCACTATGAGTTTGATCTGTATAATGAGACCCTGTAGGCCCTGTACTAAATACAGTTTAAAAAGCAATACACTGGTTTAGCGTTTACTCAATCTTTCCCCAAACATTAACTACAACCATCAAGAGTGAGAACCACTCTCTGTTCCACACAAAGTAGATGTTCTGAGATGTTCCCAGACGTTCTGAGTAGTAATGTTCCTATGAAAGGTGATGGGCGGGAGGGAGGAGAAGTCTTAGCTTCTGCACTCTGCCTCCCAGCCCTGCTCCTGGTGATTGTGATTTCCTTAGCCACCTACCGCACACACTTGCTGGTCACTTCCTCTGTGAAGTGCTGCCTTCCCTTCCGTAACAGGGCATCTTCCTGCTTTTCATTCTTCATCCTCACCTTCCTTTGGGCTCCTCTTCTTCCTTGTTATCCTTTAAATGTCTGCCTTTCATGAATTTCTGCTCCCAGTAGCACTCACATTGAGTTTGTAAAGAACTCTCCCTTGGTACTTCACATGGCTTCTGGTTTTAATTATCATCACACACACTGATTACTTCAACTGGAGTCTTTCTGGAGGGAGAGCTCGCATCAGCTTTGTGGAGTATAGATCACAATTTCCTTAGGAACAGATCCAGTGTCTCCATGATATCTGACAAGCACCACAGTTCAAATACACCCGAAAGAATCCTCATTGTGTTCAACCCAATTGTCAACCTACATTCTACACATCCAACTAACCAGAACCATCTCCTCCCTTCCCCCAAATCAAATCCATCCTCAACTCCCCTCAACACAACAATGTCATAGTCACTCATTTCTTAGCACAAACTTCTACTTTTTCTTTAATTCTATCATTTAGGGCCGATCATAGCTTCTTGGATTTATAGCGGTTCTGCAGTAGTACTCCAGGGGCTCCTGGGCAGCTCAACATGCCTTCAAGGTGCATGAAAGATTGTCATCATGGCTGGAGAAAGGTCATGCAAATTGCAAGAGACCAGTGAATTTTAACATCACAAAATATTAGTTTATTGACATAATTTCAGATTCCCCTTTGCAAGTAACTTTTGGGAAACTGCTACCCCTTGAATGTTGACTACTAACCTTTGAAAGTTTGAGTAGTATCAAAGAGTGACAAGCACACTTACCCCCCCTTAAAACTATTGAAATATCCCTTCCTTTCCCAACCTTATATTTAACTTAGCCCAGATTTTCTTTGAAATCATAGACAGTAGACTGACAATGAAGGCATATGAGACCATCTGACTTCCATTGGGCCAGACTTTAAAGAGATTTGCAAAAACTGTAAGATACTGCCATCTTTTTCTCTAATTGATTGACCAATATTCCTTCAAGTGAATTAAATTATTTGTATCGTATTGCATTGCATTATTTGGTAAACATTAGTAGACATAACTCATAAAAGCAAAAGTTCTTTAGGATCCTCAGTAATTTTTCTATCTTAAGGGGTCCTGAGATGAAGATGTTCAAGAACCTTTGATTCCTTGGAACAGCCCCATTCCAGCCAGTCTCCTTCTCTCCATTCCCCACACCCACAGTCAAAGTGATGTGTGTGCAAGACAACAGCGTTGTACAACTCCCTGCATAAAGGCTTGGGTGGTTCCCACTGAGTGGTCCCTAGGACAGGGCATCAGGCAGCCTGCTTCACAGTCTTCCGGCCTCCTCTCTTGCTCTGTCTCCATCCTCTAGCTGCATTCCTATTGTCACACCACAGTGGGTGGTTTCTTCACAAGTTTTAGAAAGTTCTTTCTATCTGCCTTCCTTCTGATAAGTTGACTAGCATGCTGTCACGTATGAGCACAGATCAACCAATTCAAACGAAATAGTAAAAGCATTTATTGACTCATGTGGAGAGTTCAAAGTGACTGTGGATTATAGATCAAGGCTGAGTAGTGACTTGTAGGGGTGAGTGTCACCTTTTGCCTATTGTTGGCAGAATAAAGACTCATGGTGGCCCGGCAGGATGGCTCAGTGGTCTAAAGCACCTGCAGGTGGCTACAGGGACTGCAGTTCGATCCCCGGCACTACATGCTGCGCCAGCCCTGACCTCAGTCATAGGTGGGGCTTTCAGAGTGGCTGGATCTGGGCTGTGTGATGCTGGGATTAAGGGTGTGATTCTGGGACTCAGGGTGCCCCTCCTTGGGGGTGAGTGCTATCTGTCCAAGTGCTGGCTAGAATATGAGGGACAGAAAGAGGGCTGTTGCCATCACTTGCTCCTCCTGCTTCTGCACTTCTGTGGCCTCCTGCGCACCCTCCAACGCCCCGCCCCACTGCCATGCCACCCTTCCTTGGAGCCAGGCAATTATGGACTAAAGCTTTTGTAAACCTTGAGTCAAATAAGCCTTTTAATTTCAAGTATTAAGTATTTTGTCTCAGCAACAAGGAAAGTAGCTAAGCCACCTGACAGTCGATATTTCCTCTGTGCACTGCCCTCCTCATCATCGCATTTCTAATACGGCACAATCTGAAATTACTTGAAGAATTATTTTTCTCTCATTGGCTTCTAAACTCTGGGAACTGTGACTACCCTGGTTAGTACTTATCCCTGGTGCCGGCTGTAACAGGGGCTTGGCATATGGCTGATGCTTAATAAATGCTCTTGGAAAAAAGAAGATGAAAGTAAGGTAAGGAAAGCAAAGCTGAGTCCCAACAGAAAATCAAAGAATATGTAGAAAGACAACAAGGTGAACTTCTGTAATTGTAGAGGGTCGGTGGGCTCCCTGCTCTGAATTTTAAGGCATTATTATGGTGATTATTGCTGACAGCTCAAACACTTCACATTTTACCTATAAGCTTTAAGGAATTCTTTATTTCTACTCCATCATTCAGGCCAGTCTCCAACTCATCATGTGACCCAGGCTGGCCTCGAACTCACAGTGATGATCCTCCTGCCTCAGCCTCCTGAGTGCTGAGATTACAGGAATGAGCCGCCATGCTTGTGTGGGAATTTTTAATTAATTAATTAATTAATTTATTTATTTATTTATTTGGAAAGGGTCTACAGGGTGTTCAGGATCCCACTACTAGATCAGACTTGTAGTGATCTGCCTATTTACAGCCTCTCAAGAGCTGAGTTATAGGTGCGTGCCACCACACCCAGTCTCTTTATTTTTTATTTTAATAGTGGTTACATTTTCTAAATTTTGGGGTTTTAAAAATTTTTTTATTTTATTTATTTATTTATTTCTTGTTTCAGAACCTTTACTTGTTTATTCACTCATTTTTATGGCCGGCTCAGCCCACCCCGAGGGCAGGGCTGGCACAGCATGTGGTGCCAGGGATCGAACCGTGGT
Source organism: Myocastor coypus (assembly GCA_004027025.1). NCBI lineage: Eukaryota > Metazoa > Chordata > Mammalia > Rodentia > Myocastoridae > Myocastor > Myocastor coypus. Next base: position 5,360 of record PVJA010035452.1, on the reverse strand, counting down.
CCCTGAAGCCGCCCAAGCTTTCCCAAGTAGGCGCTTTAGACTACTGAGTCATCCTGCTGGGCCCCTAAATTTTGGTTTATTAGTTTGTGTATATCATACATAATGTTTGCATTTTTTGTGGGAAGTAGGCTCAGAAACACAATGCATCTTAGTTCCTGTTTTCATCCCCAGGTCCTCATCCCTGCACCATCCACCCAACCTTTGATCCCCCTCTCCCTTTTTCTGTATGTTTGCAGCACAGAATGCTTGCATTCCTCTTGTGGAGTTGATACATGTTCATAACATTTTAATAACTTTTTTATTTTATGGAAAAATGGTAAAACTAAATTTCATGATAAGATAAAAGAATAATTAATACATCACCTATTATTTTCTTATTAGTAGTTACACAGAGTGGAAGATATGGGTATAAAATATTTTCCAATTGATATTAGCTTGAACCATCCTTCCTGTGAACTAAGGGAGGCTAATAGTATAACTGGCTTGCAGTTTTCTCCCTTTTCCCTTCCTTCTTCTCCCCTTCCTTCCTAGTTCCTTTTTCTTTTTAAAATTTAATTGCTTTCTCACTCCTCATCCCCTCCCCTCCCCTCACGCTCTCTCACTCCTTCCCCTCTGAGAATGAACTATTTCTCTGCCTCCTATTATCTAGCTTTTATTTGGAGAAATATTGGCTAAGAGGATAGCCAATATTTTGGCTCTAGCCCTTCAAGGTCAGTAAGGACTCAGGACATAAGAGAACCTGTGCTGTAATATCCTATAATTCAGTGGTGTCGCAAATTTTCTGGTCAAGGAGATCATGGGACCTCAGAGGAAAGGGATATGACCTATAGTGCATCTAAGGAGAGTCACCCAGAGAAAAGCATTCCCTCAGGCTTTCACAGAAAGCAAACTGGTCAAGCAATGGCTGTGACTCATCCCGAAGGATGACACTGACAACAGTTCTACAAAGCACTGTACATGGTCCCAAAGTTAATCCTGAAGGGATTTGATCCTGGAAGATACAAAAAATGAATGTTTTGTTATGCAGGTCTTGCTTTAACTTACCCTTGATCACCCAGCAGAAAAGCTTAATTATGAAGCATAAAACGCAGAACTAGATTAGTATGATGAGCTGTAAGAGGCTTAAATCAACAGCCTCTAACATCACCAGTTTCACCAGTAATCCACTGCAATTATGGAACATTGGACTATGTATGCATCTACTTCCTCTCAGTTCAAATAGAAGAAATATTTCCTTTTTTTTCTTTCCTTACCAATATCAATTAGAAAATATATCATGTCCACACCTTGTACTCTGTATAACTATTATGAGGACAATATGCAGTGTGTCAATTTTTGTGAATGTATTACTAACGTATTTTGAAACTATCATATTGTTATTTCTTATTAAAAGTAATTAAAAAACAAAATGAAATAAAATTTAAAAAAAGAAAGCAAAATGATTGCAACATTTATATTAGTCTGGTTTAAGTATGTAACTTTAAGGGCTGGGAAGATAGTTCAAGAACTTGCCTGGCAAGTGCAGGGTCCTGAGTTCAATCCCTGGTGCCACACACACACACACACACACACACACACAAAGTAAAAATAAATTACACTTTAAGAGGTGATATAAAATTATAAAATTCTCTGCTATGTATTTTTAAATTAACCTTAAAAATAATTATGTGGGGAATTTTGATGAACATGATTATAATCCTGAATATTCCATTTTGACTCTTTCTTTATATCATAATCTAATAATTACTTATGATTTCTGTACAACTTTACTTGGCATCACCTGGAGAAGCTATTTTGCAGTTCTGTGACAATGTAAATGAACATTCAACCTATGCATATATAGGGAAAGAATAGAGTTTTAACAAAATTCCCAAGGCAAATGCCCTACCAACATTTTGGAAAAAGTTAAGCCAAATACCTTATGGCACTCCTCCAACTACTACGAATGTCATATGAGGCAAGAATCGCTCTACGTTCCTTGATTTTTGCTTCATTAGGCCTGTGCCTTTTAAGTTACAAGAAGAAAGTGTTCACTATTCAGGGGCTGCTATTGTTTTTCTACTCAAAAGAATTTATCAGGGAGCTCTAGGTTAAAGCAATGAAACCTCCCAGGTAAGAATCTTAATTTCAAAAATATAATTTAATATCTTCATACAAGGAACATATAAATGTTTCCAGAACTGGACTGCTTAATATATTTTATATAGTTCCTCGGTGAAAGCTAAAAGTGGAAACCTGGCTCAAAACTCCCCTTACCAATGGGCTGCTCCCCAGAGGAACTCCTAAGGTTTAGGGTTTCCCCCTCCCACTGATCCCACACAATGCCATTAAACATGGCTGCGTGCTTTCCAGGAAGGCAAGGCCATCATGCACACCTAACAATGCAGACTTTCACAAAGCTCTGTCTTCACAGGGCACAGTGACTCAGTTTTCCCCAGTAGCAATCTGGATGGCTCTGAAAAACAATATAAATGTGGTCAGTGTGTTAACTAAGCCTTTAATTATCTGTGCTCTGATGCTTTGACACCCTTTTTCTCGCTGAGCCTGGAGAGATCATACACATACTCTCCCAGGGATAGCCAATTCCTAGACAGGAAAGGACTCACCTGGCTTCTTCTAAGAGCAAATCAATCAGCATGGAGCTCACACTTGGCACCCTCCTCCATGGAGTTTCACACTGGGCCACTTGTCTACCTGATCTTCTCACCCCAGGGCCAGGTACAAGACAGTCTAGGAGGGCCCCATAAAGCCGGGATCCACAGCTGGAAAAGCTGCTCCAGCCAGCAATTCCAGCCTGATCTCCCTGCCTTGCCTAATCCTTCCCATGGAAACCAAAATGAAAGTTCTTACCTTCACCTTCCTGAGTATTCCTCCTTGTCACGAGCCCTGGTATTTCTCCGGGGATGTGGTGCTGATTCCTTTTCTTCTTGGGACATTTTCTCATCATAGTTATCCTTACTAAAACTCACGTTTTCTACCACAGCATTGTACTTTAAAACAGGCAGGGAAAATAGCTTCTCCCTTTAAACAACCACGTGAGTAGAATGGAAGAGAGGTGTGCAGTGAGCACACTTTGATTTTGAGGCACAGGGAATGAGAAGCTATAGGAGGAATTTCAGGCTTGGTTCTGTGGCCTGGCCTCCGGCACACAACACCTACCCTCAAGCTCTCTCTGAACCTTTCTCAACAGGGTCCCAGTTAGCAAAGCATACAGATTTTCTTTGGGAGGATTTTGAACCTCATGATAATCTCCAGCTGCCTGGGTAAGGAAACAATACCCTAGTGGATGACTCACCGGCACACATTCATGCTGTCACAGCTGGAGAGAATTGCAGCTGAGGAAGAAATGAGTGCTGACATCATGGAGTAACACTGTTCTCATCTGCCAAAAAGTTAGTGTTGACCCCCAGAAATAACTGGTCCAGTGTCACTCTAGGATGAGGAAACTGAGAAATAGCCTTTTATTTTATTTTCTAAGCGACTAATATATACTTCCTTTTTCTAGGTTTACTAAGATATAACTGATAATAACTATATACATTGACATCAATTTGCCAAAGAGATAGACATTTAGAGTCATATATATCTGTACCTATATCTATATCTATATCTATATCTATATCTATATCTATACACATATACATATATGCTATAGATATATATTTTTTTTCAGTACCAGGGATTGAACTCAGGACCTTGCACTTACCAGGCAAGCACTTAGTTTACTGAGCTATCTTCCTGGCCCCTTAAACTCCTATATTTATTGCAGCATTATTCACAATATTCATGGTGTGGAATCAACAAAAGGGTCCATCAAATGAGTGAATTAATTAATTAAATGCACAAAACTATATGCTACCATATGCAGTACTACATAAACATGTATGTACACACATGCACACATACCAAAAAGGTATTTTAGTATTTATATAGTTGAATGTGGAGGACATAACATAAGTACAATAGGGACAGACAAATGTTTTGTGATTTCAGACATAGACAGAGCCTAAAATATATTGAATTCATGAAAGTAAGTGGCAGTTGCTGGAGACTAGGAGGAGAGCGCAAAAGGAGGAAAAAATACTGGTAGAAGGATCTAAAACTTTATTTAGACAGCAGGAAGGGCTTAGCAGTAGATCTTTAATGTTTTCACCACAAAGAAATTGTACATATGTGAGGGGACAGACTTGCTAATGACCCCATTTAATCATTACACATTGTAAATATATATGAAAACATCACACTATACATCATAAATATGTACAATTATTTGTCAACTAGAAACAAAAATTTTTGGCCAGTGGAAACTTTTAAGAACCTAGGAGGACTCTGAGTGACCTGCAGGATGCAAGAGAGCTACAGTCTGTGGGCCCAGGGCAAGCCTATGCAGAGCATTTCCCGTTGCAGTTTCAGAACTTTGGTAGACTCTGGGTGTCCTGTGGGACTCTGTCTGGGTGATTACTGAGAATTTCAAAAATGCCAAAATGCAGGAGTAAAAAGCAATCTTGATCCTCTAGCCCACCCAGAAAAAAATCCAGGAGGCAAAGACATACAAGAATTTGGAAGTCAGACACCTGAAATCTCTGAAATGATAGCAACTGAAGTAAAGAATTGCATCCACCATGCAATACAAGAAATAAATAATCTCTCAGGTTCAAAAAGAAAGGATGAAGGGCCAGGGAAGTAGCTCAGGGGCACAACTGCCTTCCTGGCAAGTGCAAGATCCTAAGTTAGATCCCAGTTCCGGAAAAAAAAAAAAAGGATAACAATTGTGAAAGAATTGCACAGCAAACCTAAGTAAGACATAGATAGTAAAACATATAGTAGAAAAATCATGGAAACAATGAATGAACAATACAGGAAAGAATTAGAATGCATGAAACAGATTTAAACAGATACCAAAGAAATTAAGAACTATACTGAAAGCTGGCAAAGCTGCTTGAATGAAACTGAAGATAGGGCCAGCCTGATAATGCAGTGGACTAAAGTGCCTGCTTAGGCAGAGCAAAGTGGATGGATTTTGGTCCCCCGTGTGCCATGCTGGTCTAGCTACTAGGGTGTGCTGAGCCTGCAATTGAAATTGGGCATGGTGGCATGTGCCTGTAATCCAGCATTTGGGAAGCTGTAAACAGGAGAATCACCACGAATCTGATCTACATAGTGAGATCCTATAGACCCTGCCCTAAATACAGAATAAACAGGAGGAGGAGGAGGAGGAAGAGGAGGAGGAGGAGGGAGAGGAGGAAGAGGAGGAGGAAGAGGGAGAAGAGGAGGAAGAGGAGGAATGTGTTCTGCACATTCATTAGTTGCAACAACTGTAATTGAGGTCTGAACATCTATTTTCTTCTTCTTCTTCTTCT
>PVJA010035451.1:0-21837 GCA_004027025.1 Myocastor coypus | reverse complement strand
TCCTCCTCCTCCTCCTCCTGCTCCTCCTCCTCTTTCTCCTTCCAGCAGCTCAATCCCAGGCTTTACCCTACAGAGCTGCAGGAGCCTGGGCTGTCTCACTGGCCTTCTGTTAGGTTTTTCTTACTAAGACAGTATTCCTTAGGAATGATATCAAAGCATGCCTGAGAAGCAAACAAGGTGACTACAGTGCAGTACTCTTCACAGTAAAGCTGCAAAGCCTCACACATGTGGCTCCGCCGAATAATGAGACGCAATTCAGTCCCAAGAGTGTGTGGGTTGAAAGGGTCCTTAGGAGATATAGCATTGCTCCCCTCCCCGACAAAGGGTCCACTGGGCTTTCTTCAGGGATTCAGAAGAGAAGGTCCATGTGGGCCATGACCACGGCACCTCAGCTACACGTGAACAGCACATTCTGTCTACCTTCGTCTGAATCGGGTCCTGCCTCAGGAAATCTTTCTCTTCATCAGTGTCTCTTCCTGTGATCTGCTTCTCTGGGCTACTCAAGAGGAAAATGTCGCTGAAGAGCCACAGGGTGGAGGCCACAGGTTGACAAAATGCCAGATAATCCAGAACTCACGCATACGCTGTGTTGTTTCTTCCCTAGCTTCTGGGAGTCAGTGAAGCCACGAACCTCAGCTCCCTGAAGGAACACAAGAAACTCCAGGTCCCAGGACACCTGGAGGGTGGTCCACAACCACCGAGCCTTCCTCCAAGCTCCAAGACTCCTGGGCTTTGTCAGCATGGTGTGAGTCGCAATGGTCACAGAAGCAGCTCCCCGTGCGTGATGACTTGGGGTCTAGAACGCTCCCACTGGCCACTCTGTCCTCAGATAATGAAGGTCGTCGGTAAAAAGCACATGGAAATATAAACGGCACTTACAGCATATATTTCGCTCACTTATCCATCACCTACGAAGCTTCTATGTGCATAAAGGAGGAGATGCAAAGTCTGCGCTCCACAGTCACGGAAGCTGGACTCAACACCCACAGGAGGTAGCCGCTGAAAACACCCTTCAGGGAGAAGGAGTGAACGGAAAGAGGCTTCAAGAGCTTCCGCTCCTTGCCTGCGGGCCTCCTATTGGATGGCACTTTCTAAATAAGGGCTGGTCTCTGCACTCCATTTGTTGACCTACATGCCAATCATCTCTGGACACACCCTCACAGGCCCACTTACAAATGTGCCCTATCCTTGTCTGGAGTGTGGATGGTTCCTCGCCATCCAGCTGACAACTAAGATGAACCATCACGCGTACTCCTTACCTCTTGGCTTTGAGGAGGCCTAAATGAAATTGCCGTGTTTATTATAACATCCGCAAGGCACATGGTCAAAAGTATGTGCTGCTTCCTGGCGTCCAAGGGCTGCTACCACCTCGCTCCTGTCTCCAGAATGACTCTGTGACATCTGTACTGCTGAAAAAGAGACAGCTCACTTTGGTCTGCAAGCTGGGACCCACCTGCTCGCCCAGCCTTCCGCTGAAAGTCAGATACTGAAGGTCGTTGGTAAAACGCACATGGAAATATAAACGGCGCTTACAGCATATATTTCGCTCACTTATCCACCACCTACGAAGCTTCTATGTGTACAAAAGAGGAGATGCAAGTCTGCGCTCCACGGTTACCGAAGCTGGACTCAACACCCACAGAAGGAGGGAGCCGCTGAAAACACTCCTCAAGGAGAAGGAGCGAGCAGAAGGAGGCGTCAGGAGTTTCCACTCCTTGCCTGTGGGCCTCCTATTGGATGGCACCCCCTGCAAGTGTGATGCGGGGTGAAGGTTGGGGACATCAAGGTAGTGGTAAGCGGGCATGAAGAAACAAAACTGTTTAAGGGAAAATGGGTACGAATAGATGAAGTGTCGCAAAAGCTTCACGACTATTAGAACTGAGAGGCTAGGCCTCCGTTTCCATCTCCCCCGGTGCCAGCTCCAACTCTAAGCGTTTTGCAATCTCCTCTGATCGTGTGGGTGATACTTAGTCTTACACAAATGAGTCAGGCTCAGAGAGGGTTAGCAGTATTCAAAATACCACACAGCAAAATACCCCCAAATGTGAGCAAGGCATTCGCTGCACCCAGAACATTTCCAGAGAAGGACGGCGAGTTGTACCAGTGTGAGATTTACTATAATTGTAGATAACGTAGAGGAGAATCGTTCTCTCCTCCAGGGAGCACGCTATTCTGCAAATACGGAACGAGTATTCAGGTAGCACCGGGGAAATTAGACTATCAGCGGTCTTCTAATTAGCCAGCCTCTGGGTCACAGATGTGCGTTATCCACGGGAACTTGGGAAGCCAGACGCGTCTGGCACCTGAAGCCATTTGTGGTGCTTTCCACAGAGCCAGGAAGTAGGGCAGACAGATGTGGGCTCCAGGTGGTGGCCTGGACAGTGCCCAGCTTCTCTGAGTGCAAGGCCAAGACAGGCCATGAGCACTCGCCTTCAGAAGTGGAAAGGGTGAGCTCTCCGAAGATAGGGAAGCCACCACTGTTCCCTGTAGGCAGCTCTTCTAAGTCCTCACTTCCCTGTATAGAGTCCTTGTCATCTGCCTGGAGGCAGCCATTATTATGCACCCATTCTCTGTAGATGAAGAAAGGGACTAGAGAGGGAAAGTAACTTCCTGATGGCCACAGAGCGGAAGCAGAATTTCAATGTAAGGCCATTTGATGTTAGACTGCAAAGTTCATGATGATTTATTTCCCATTTTACAAACGTTAAAAATTAAAGTGACTGGCAGATTTAGGGAGCTGTATTTTGCCACAGTGTTGCAAGAAATAAGCGGCTATTTATTTTAATCATAAACTCATTATACGATGAATGGAGATGTTTGTCCTGGAAAGAATTCCCTCTGTGGCCACAGTTACAAGGCGAAGAGGAGACCGTGAGGGCCATGGCTAGACAAGGGGCACGTGAAGTGCTACTCAGCCAGGAGGTAGACCCCATCCTCTGCTTTAGTAGAGAATTTCATAGCAAGCTTGGGAACTAGGCACCAGGAACCCTAGATGACTGAAAGGGACACAGTGGATCCACTGAGGTAGCAGGCTCTCTCTCTCTGTCTCTCTCTGTCTTTCTCTGGCCTGCGGATTGAGCTCAGGACCTTGAGCTTGCCAGGCAGGCATTTATGCTGCCAAGCTATTGCCCCAGCACCCTGGGCTCTCCCTGGGCTCTCCAAAGTAGGGCTGTAAGGTTGATGCCGATGCTCAAAGCAACCAAGGAAACAATAACAACAATAATGATATCCAGCCCTGGAAGCTGCAGCTGCTGCTACAGAGCCATAGCCGGAGGCGGCAGGAGGAGCGGGAAGAAGACAGGAAGAATGCACCTTTTCCGGACGGCCTGCCCCTCTGTCGGCAGAGGCTGCCATGGGGCTGCCTGTGAAGCAAAAATGTGATTTTTAGCCCCTGCCTCTGCCTTCCTTAGCAGAGTAGAGATGAGACCCTTCACTGGGGTCAGTAGCTGAGTAGCAGCACGGTCTGTGTGTCTCATGATCTAAAGCCTACACCCCTTGCCTCCCTACTTGTTTGTTTGGCAAATACTCACACCTACTCTGTGTCTGGTGTTAGGGAGGAGCTGGTGAATAAGACAAAATATCTGTCCATGTGCATATTTCATTTTACAGGCTGAGTAGTAGAAAATATGCTCAGACCACGAATATGATCATAAAGTAAGGAATTTCAGAGGAAGAAAATATTGAGATGCAAAGAATAAAACGCATGACCTGTTTGTGCTTTCGAATCAGTGGTTCAGGGACCTCCCTGAACTTTCTGTCCAGCCCCAAGAGAACAACATAAAGAAGAAAAGGCCAGATTTTGGGTGAGTCACAATCATTATAAAAGTGTCACTGTGATTTGTTACTCTATGGCCAGATGCTATCCTGAGTAAATTGTTTGGATTGTCTCATCTCAGCCTTGCAAAAAAAAAAAAAAAAAAAAAAAAAAAAAAAAAAAAAATCACATTATTTATTATGCTCATTTGGTGGTTTTAGAAATAAAGTTAGAAAAAGTAGAAAAAGGATCTACTCTAGTGAGGAAAACAGTCCTAGATTCTATGTGTGTTGAAGAGAGAAATGTCTATCTGGTAGATGGAAATAGAGGTGAGAAGCTCAGAGAACAGGTAGGAGCTAGAATTCTCATAAATAGATGAATAAATGATTCTTGTGCTGCTAAGGAAGAAAATAAATGCAGCATCCCAGCAGGCCAGAAATATTAGCATTTAAATACAGGCTTACACAGGTGGGTAAAAAAGGCAATTTCTGAAGCATTAAATCAGATTTTAGTTTTCCTCTATGTCTCAGAAAAATCAGTTCTGCCTGAGTGTGGGCCCCAGAGAGGGATTCTGCATCACTCTCGGTGCGCACAGCTCCGTGTTCTCAGCAGGATAGCGTGTCTTCTCCCTGTTATAACTGTGAGAAAACGATGTCCCAGCGCCAAGGGCCGTTCATCAGCGCTGTGCGCTGGGGTTTCTTGGGTTCGCTTGTGCGGCCAGCAGAGTGCTGCACGTGGGGATCTCTGAGCCCTCTGCGCCCTCTGCACTCAACTGTCAGCGATTTGCTGGGCTTGGCTCTGTGCAGAAGGGGATCCCCTGCCGCCCATGCCACCGGCAGGAGGGCGAGGGCATCTGTGAGTACGCAGGGGCAGAGACGAGGAGAGACCAAGGAATCCCGCTGGTTCCCCCTTTCCTTCCAGGGACCCCTAAGGATCCAGGGCCATCATGACACAACCCATCTCTAACTGCGGAGTGCCCTTTCCTACCTGTGTTCTCCTGCTCCATGTGTGCATGCTGTATGACCAATGCTGGACTCCCCAAGGAACTTACTTACATTATGTAGTGGTGGTAGATAACTGGTTTAAACTGGAAACCAAAGCCCCTGGTATGAGTGCTGGTGGCTCGAGGCTGTGACTCATACACAGCCAAGGGAGTCAGACTAACGCAGTGACTCTGCCTTCAAGGGTCCCTAGGCACAGGGCATAAGCCCACAAGCACAGAACTGGGTCCCCAGTTCATCAACAAGGGATGACTCCGAGTGCTACTTTTCTCCAACTTGCCCAGGAACTAGACTTGTCCATTCCAAATTGACTATGTTCACGCCCTAGGACCTGGTACCATGGAACATATTTGGAATGGGCCCTTGTAGATGTATCCAGGCAAGGCATCTTGGGATGCGATCATCCTGGATCATTCAGGTGATTCCTAAATCCAGTGCAGGCATCCTTGTGAAAGCCAGAAGCAAAAGCAGAGAAGAAGGAAATGATGTGACCAGGAGGTAAAGACGTGGCCAGCCACAGCTCAAGGATAGCCTGGGGTCAACAGACACAGAGCTTTCCCTGGCTCCTCTAGAAGAAACAACAGCTAATTCTGGACTTCTGCCCTTCAGGCCTATGAGAGATAAATGAAATTCTGCTTTAAGTTTCCCATCTGGGACAGTTTGTGACAGCAGCCATGGGGAAACTGAGGCAGGCCATCTGAATCAATTAATTGGAGGACTTGCCCATCAAGGAGGAATTTCAGCCTCTCTTCAGACAATCTGGGGTTGTCTCTTAGCTCTCAGCAGTCATCACTGTCACCCAGAAGCCCAGTCACATGCTGGGTCCCGGGCCTGCTCAGAACACTGGAGTGGCTGAGCATGGACCTTGAAATCCTGCTTTGTAAATGACTCTCTTCCTACTGATTCTGAGGACAGGTTCTATGGCCTCCACCCTGTGCATAGCACAAAACCCAGGGCAGAAAAGGAGCTCAGAAAGCTACTTGGATAAAGATTAAGTGATACCGACAATCACCCATGCATATCTTCTCACTGTATGGAGTCAGTGTCATTAAGCCTCTTTATGGGATACAGAGAATGGTTCATGCTGCCCACCTCCCTAAATGGTGCCTCTCTTTATACCCTGACTGGCAGGAATGGTAACTTTATGCTCCTGTGCTACGGTTTAAATGTGTCCCCTGAAAGATTACATGTTGGAAACTTCATCCCCAGTCGACAAATAAATGGTATTTGGAGGCAGGGCTTTTATGAGCTAATGAGGATTAGATGAGGCCAGGAGGGTGGGGTCCCCAGGGTGGCATTGGTGGTTTTTTAAGAGAAAAAAGAGAGATCCAAGCTAGTGTACTTACTTTGTCTCACAATACTATATATTTCAGATCTAAAATGTCCCCTGAAGGTTCATGTGCTCATAGGCAGGGCTTTGGGAAGGGGACTGTATCCTGGGATGTTGTACTCCTCTTGGATCAGTGAATCCATGGATGAGCTTAGAGCTGGACGTGCCATTAGGAGGGAGATCTGGTTAGAGGAACTGGGTCAAGGCTGCAGCCTGGAAGGCTGTCTTCTTTGCTCCGCCTCTTCCCTTCTTTCCTTCTCTGTTTCCCAGATCCATAACTCGAGCAGATTTCCTCTATAGTACTTTCTATTTTGCTGTTTCTAGCTTGGCCCACTGACCATGGACTAAACCCTCTGAAACCATGAACCAAAACTAAACCTCACTCTGCAGGTTGTGTCAGGTTCTTTGTCCCAGGGACAGGAAAAATGACTAACACAGAAACCCTCCACCACGTTATAAGCAGCATGGCCTTCACCTCATGTGAACTTCCCAACTTATAGAACTGTGAGCTAAATAAACTTCCAAGTTTTATAAATTATCGGGCCTCAGGTATTTTGTTTCAGCAACAGGAAACAGATGAGGACTTTCTGTAGCCACTTACAATGTATGTGCACATAACCCAGTTACTCTAACTCTGTAAGAGTATAATCGTTTATCCTAAAATTGGAGATAAGATTTCTTAACTATTAGAATCAAAGTAGACATTACATAGGAGGGAGACACACTGTCCCAATTTCCCCAGGACTGAGGGTCTTCTGGGGACATAATACTTTCAGTGGCACAATGAGGACCATCTGCAATCACCCTATGAAGCCCCTGGATAAAGCAATTGCCTCTCATGCCAACAATACTGAGAGTGGAGAGCTTATATTTTTGACAAAATTTTCATACTCTTCATGTTTTTAGTAATTTGCTTTCTATGTTTTACCACCTATAGTCATAAATGACCCTAAATACGTTGTGGTACCTGGAACTGCAAGTGGAGCAATGACCATGTGTCCATTCTCCCCTCCTGGGTTCTTCCTTCCTTCTCATAATCAGCATGTGTCCTGCCCCAGGGGCCAATTCATGAGAATAAGGGGCTTGAGCCAGGTGAAGACCACCTGTGAGTGCAGCCTAGCCCCACAAAATGTCCCTTTCTATTTTCAAGGCCACTCCCTAAGAAAGGTCATGTGACCAAGGTCAGCCCACAGGCAGCTCCAGGTCTAAGGCTTGTGCTAGAAACCCACTCAGAGACAGACGAAGGAAATTCGGAGAGGAAGCATTTATCAGTTAAATAAGATTGCCTTTAAATATTAATCCCTATCTGTGTAATTCCATCAGTGGGGATTGCTGTGGAGTCCTGGCAGCCAGTGGGCAGGCTGGATACCAGTGAGCTTGCCCTGGTCCCTCCACGAGGTGCTGCGTGGGCTCTGCTTCCCATACTCTGGTGTGATGCTCACGGAAGATCCGAGAAATCCACTCCTTGTCACTTGAAGTATGAGTGGAATTCAAGCCCTGTGCCAAGCTGGTGAATTCTAGGAAGGGTGAGAGGCAACAAACATGCCAGGAGTGAGGCAAAAGCCCTTTAGGTGACTTTACACTACTTTGCTGTGTCTAGCCTCTAAGCTTTCTCATCACAAAGATGGCGTCTGGTTTTCTACATGCACCTGCTGCCCCAGGTAATCTCTGCTGACAGAATGCAAATCCTTTTCACCTTTGTGTCACCTTCACACTCAGAGCAGAGCAGAGCAGAGCAGAGCAGAGCAGAGTAGTGCAGACCCTTTGGCCCTGGTAAGCCTCAGTTTTCTCATCTATGAAGTCACTGGGAAAAATATTGGTGATTTCCAGGTGAGAAATAAATGCAATATTACATGAGAATTTGATGTCTAAAGTATAATGCCAGTGATAACTGGTAGATTGATTAAGAGGCAATGCCTTATGATGGTTGACAGCTCAATTTCTATTTTCTAGCTAGGTGAAATGAATCCTGATAAAGCCTGGACTTCTTCATCTGTAAAATGAGGGTAAGCATGGTATCAATGTCATTATTATTATGCTAAATAAAAATATGTTTAATGACCCAGTACACAGTGGGCTCTCCATTAATGGTAGCTGCTATTGATGCTGCAGTTATCATCACACTGGTGACCCGGGAAAGGCACCTACTAGACAGGTACAGAGAGTGAGGCCCATGAGTGGAATTATTGTGAGTTTCATATATCCCCGAGCTTAGCCTCCTCACCCACAAGCTGCATTCAAGATTCTTCTCTCTGTGTGTCCTTGGCCAAAAGCCTTTGAGCTGAATATCCTTGGGCTCCAAGCTTGCAGAGTAGAAGGACAGAGGTCTGGACATGACTGTGTGGGAAGGACTTTCCGTACTCCTCTGTGGTTTTGGCTTGAGTAAGGGAAGGGTATGAGTCATAGCCACTCAGAGCATCAATGAACTACGTCACAGGACAAACCTTAACTAAGACCCTGGAGAGGAAAAGCACTTAAGCTTGACTCTGTGCCCTTCATTTCTGAAATGACTGCAAGGCAAAACAAAGAGAGACATTGGCACCTCTCTCCATGGCCCCCACATTACCCACTTCTGAGGTGTCTGTTCCTTTCCAATCTCTTTCCTGTCCCTTGTCACTAGAGGAGAGACCCTTATTCATCATCAGCTGGCACCTGAGCTCCCCTTAGTGAAAGGATGACCTCTGAAGAGACATGGGTCCTATGTGGCCTTCTAACAGAGGTTGTTAGAGAACATGAAAGGAAATATCTAGCTTTCCCATTTTTGAAATAAACAGAAATCTGAGCATGTTCGAGTGTTAAAGAAGATCACCACAGAGGAAAGGGATGTTGGCCTTGGGTTACTGGAAACAACCAAAAGGTCTAATATTTAACTTTAAGCTATTTTCCCAATTTTGGGATAAGCTTCCCCTTCTTGTCTTTCAAACCTCCCTTGAGGGTGGCTACATATAAAGGATGTGTTAAGTGTGTTTGTTTATTTGCATGAAAGTTAAGAGAGGAATTGACTCCCAAACTCAGAACTGATACAGAAAAGACCAGTGTACTATCTTTGTCACTTTCCTCACTGCTGAGACAAAATACCTGACATCTACAATTTGAAGAAAAAGAAGTTTATTTTGTCTTCTCTTTCAACAGCTTCAGTCCTTATATGGTTGGCAGAAGAGAGGAAGGGGCTAGCAGAGAAAAGCTACGCACATGATATTATAAGCAGCTAAACTGGATAGAAATTAATGCACAGTCAGAAAGGGACTGAGCTTTCCTGAAAGTCAGGAAAAAATAGAGACACTGAAATTGTTGCTGGAGGCCCACCTAAAGAAGGCCAGACCAAAGGGCCGGGTGTCAAGGTAAAGATGCAATTGCCAGCCTTACATGCCTCCCATAATCAGTAACTTGGGATCATTCTACAATTAGCACCCCTGGTCCAAGAAATCCAGATAGGCATCAGTGATCTCTGTAGGCAATAAGAGCACCTGGGCCCAGCCCTTCCCCAGAACCCCTCTTTGCCTCATGTTTACTCTGCTATCTCACTTGCGACCCTGTTCAGTCCCTGTCAGCTAAGCCACTATACTTATAATTCTATAGGGTGATTACAGTTTTGACCCATGTTGGATCCTCCTCATGACTTTGTTGTTTAAATTATCCGTGAGAAAAGGCTTCAGTGACAGCTCACTTTTGAGACCTTTCCAGTCTCTCAGCTGCTATCTTTCTATGCAACTTTCCTACTCTTAACCTCTGTTGCCCTTTGGAATTTGTTCTCCAACTTTTTTTGGGGGAGGGAGGGGTCAAACTCACAACATGTCACACATAACAGGTTGGGAATCATGTATGTTTTTCTATATCAGTGACACGAAGGAAGAGACATATGACCTTCTACCGCATATCACCAGTGGCCTGCCTCTAACCATACCTACCTCCCAATAGCAAGCCAGCTGTAGCATCCTCATAACTCAGTTACTTTCCAAAGGTCCTTGGAGGATAAGGCTCTTGGGGAACATTCTGGATCTGAACTATAACATCTACTCTTGGCTCCCAAAAGAGCCATGCACATCTATTTCTTTATCATATTCTCATTTAATGAGCAAATTTTTACTAGTACATGTGTATACGTAATGATTACAGTTTTGTGACAGTTGGTACCTGATGTGTCAAATCTTGCTTCTATTTTCATTCCTTTCTTCTCACTTTCCCATCACTTTGTACTTTTCTCTTTCGCAGAAGATATATCTACCTATGTCCTGTTATCTATTTTTTATTTTGCTCTTGATTTATATTGATTTATCAAGAGCAAAATAAAAAATAGATAACAGGACATAGGTAGATATATCTTCTGCGAAAGAGAAAAGTTTGGTTTGTTTGGTTTCTCATATAAAAGAAACCATGTAATATGCATCTCTTTATGCAAAATGTATTTAGTCCATTTCTAAGAGTTGGCAAAGTTGTAAGCATTGCTGATAATTCCAAAGTCTCATCTGAGACTCAAAGCAAAGTCCTAGGTGTGAGTCCCCATAAGTTCAAAAGAAAGTTTAATAGTGTTGGCAAACAGCGGCACAGGGTACACATTACTATTCCAAAAGAGAGAAGTATAGAGATAGAAATAAATGTGACCAAATCATACCAAAGCCCAGCAGGGGAAACATTAAATCCTGTAGCTCGGTGTTCCCAACCTGGAGAAAAGGCCTGATGTCCAAATGGCTTGGGTAGCCCTGCTCCTCCTGCATTACCAGGTATAGTTCTCATGGTCTCTCTTAGGTAGCTTTGCTCACTGTTTGTAGTATCCCTGGGATGGTCCACGTTCATGACTTCTCCAACCTCCTGGAGTCTCCACTGCCCTTCACATGCTACTTCATCTTCTTACAGCTTCACTCAGGGCCACACTGACTGGCCTTCCAGGCCTTCTTATGAAAGCTATGCAGCAACCTCCCTGACACCACAACTCTCACATTCTACATGCCTGTAAAGCCAGCAGCATGTGGATGATGCCAAGGTCTAGACTGCCAGCTTGAGCAGTAGCTAGGTACCTTGAGTTGTGCTATGGAGATCATGGCTTTGGATGACTGAGTACTGTAAACCAAATTTAAAGAACTGTATTCCTAGAAAGATCCTCTCCAACAGGATGCCCCAAGACCCTGTCTCTTCTCAAAGCAAAGTCTTTTCCTTTTGCAACTTTTAGCTTGCAAAGGGTGAGGTCTTGCTGATTCCTGAAATGTTTTTTGAGGGATCCCTTCTATTTCTTTTGATATTAATCTTGTTAGCCACAAACCTTTCCTTGCCAAAACTTTCCACCTTCCTTTCTGCAGAAACTGAATATGTTGTAACTTTTTTGCTACAGTTTCTCAGTGTAAATCTTGTTAAAAGGAACGAGCAATACCCATGCTGCAGCTAGAACACTGGGATGCATTGAAATTTTCTCTGCCAGATTAGTCTACCACATTTAATCTCATTCTCTTTTAAAGTCTCAGGACATGGATAAAATGCAGTGAGGTTTTCTGTGGACCAAAACACACATAGTCTCTGCCTCCAAATGCAAATGGAATTCTTCTCAAATGAACCTTCCTGCACTTAGTCTTTGCCATCTGAATTTTTATCAGCATTCTGGTCTTCTTATTGCTGACCAGAATCTCCCATCCAGGCTGGCTCACAGTATTCCAAGGCTTCTCTAACTGACATCTCCACAATTCCCAAACTTCTCTTGCTCATCAGTTTCAAGGGATTTTAAAGTCACCTGGTCAGGTAGTCATAGCAATGACTATTTCTCTGGCATCAAAACCTGTTTTAATCATTTTGTTTCCTCACTTAGACAAAGTACCTGATGCACATTTCAGAAGTTTCCATCCTGGCGTGATCAGCAGCGTGGTGGAAAGGCCTGGACAGAGGAAATCTCACATCAGGGCCTTCAGGAAGCAGTGAGGGAGAAGAAAGGAGCTGTTGAGACATATGTACCCTTCCAGGTCAAGCCCTAAGGGACCCACATCTAACCAAGTTCCCCTCCTGAGAACAAATTAACTATAGTGCCCCCCCCAATCCGATTGCCTTCCAAAAGTCCTATCTCTGAGTACATGAGGCTATTGGCAGACATTCTTGATCTCAACTATCACATACTTGTAAAAAACCAAGTAGCTCTACACACTGGCCTATTGCAGTGGAAGCAGGCAATCAGCACTCCAGGTGATAAGGATTCCTCCACGTGTCTTACCATCACCTCCCCTAACACACACACACACACACACACACACACACACACACACACACACCGGCACAGTAGCAGAGAGATTGGGAGAGGAAGACTTGCTGGGGATACATTCTAGCAAGATCCGTAAGATCCATTAGAGTTCTAAATAACAAAACCTCTGAGCTGATTTCTGAGTTTCAAAAATAATAAAAATACTAATATCAGCTTGTGAACTATACTTTATAAAGCACTTTTCCACTTTTTTCCATTTAACCACAGAATTTAGGATCTTGGTTTTCAGACAAAGAGACTGCAGCCCCAAGAGGTCATGAGATTCCCTCAAAGTGACACCAGTCTGGGACTGTGTCCACAGCTGTTGGAATCTCTGCTGACTCAGGTGAGCACTGGCATTTAGTTGCAAGAGTTTACTAATCATTAGGATGCTAAGTGACTCAAAAAATACAGTGAGGTGGCTTCCTCAAGATGAATCAGAGCCAGAAATGGGGCTCTGAGCCTGGGTGTGTCACAATCCCAACCAGATGGGTAGTGAGAAGAGAGGGCAGTGCTCAGCCCAGTGGGCCCAGCCAGCAGAATGGTTTGCACTTGGTCTGAAGAGGAAGGATGGTGAGCAGGCCACATTTAGTAGAAGTGCATGGGGGAGGCTGAGAGGAACTACTAGACCTCAGGGACCTGTCCACATGTTCTCTGATGGAGGACTTTAAATCTCAGACCTAAGGTCCTGAGAAAAGTGGGCAGCCCATAACATGTCTACGTGGAAGCTGTAGCTGCCCTTGAGATCCATGGAAGAACCTTTCCTTCTTTTTTTTTTTTGACTAGACTGCTCACAATCCCCCTGCCTTCTTGATGCCAAGCCCTGCTGTCTGGTGTTCTCTGCAATGCCTCACTTCCTCACTAGAGGGAGTCCGTGCTCCCACTCACACCCTCAGCAAGGTGAAGTTTTCTTCCGCCTCACAAATGTATTGGAGGGTTTAGCAGAGGGAGCCCTTCCTCCCAGTAACACACAGGTCTCAGCAGACTTTGGACAATTGTTCTGGAATCACAGATACCAAGAGCTAGATTTGACTATAAAGTGAGTATTGTTGCTGTTTGTTTGTGAAACCCTAAAATACCTATCCTAAATCTAGGGACCTATATGCCGCCTTCAATCTACACCACTATCTCTGGGCTCACAATTCTTGTCTCCATTATGTACAGTCTAGGGAGCAAACCCATGAATAGAAGATGGAAGAAACAGAGGACACTCAGTTTGGCTAAGGTTACAGTAGGACACGTTCCTTCTCTTGGAGAAGTAGCCTCCATTCCAGCCACCCAAACTTCTGGTGGATTTCTTCTGTCCAACTATGTGCTCAACAGTAATGATGACAGAGTCCATCCCTCATCTAGGAGGGTGTGCATACGGTGGTCAGATACACTGGCCCTGGATTCAGATCATTTTGTTTCCAAATTTCCCCAGATGAGATGTGATTGTCCTGGGTTCAGAAGCCTTTCCTGTCCTGTGTACCACAAAACCCCCAATGCCTAGAATGGGGAGCCTGGCACACCAAGCACATTCAGTAGCTCATGAAAAAAACAATGTCTTGAATTCTTACTGCTTTTTTAACCTTGGATGGGTTACTTTGTCTCTTTGAGCCTCAGTTCTCTTCTCTATAAAATGGGACAAAAGCATACTAACAGGGAGAGAAGGAGGAGGAAATGCTAAATTCCATGTAAGGTATACTTAATATGGAGTGAACTGCAACAATGGTAACTAACATCTAAGTAGCAGTTCACATGTGTGTGGTGTGTGCGCATGCATGAGCACATGTGCATGTGTGAGTGCACATGTACATGTGTGTGCACATGCATGAGCATATGCGTATGTGTGTGCATGTGTGTCCATGCATGAGTACGTGTGCATCTGTGCATGTGTGTGTGTGTGTGTGTATGTACACATATAATCTTGGATTATCCTTCTGGGACGACACTTCCACTATAATCTTACTTTTTGGAAAATCCACACCCGGAGAGCTCCAGTGACACAACAAACTGGTCTTGCTGCTAAAATGGCTATGGGGCAGATTCTGAAACCTTGGCAGTTGAACTCTATGGCTTTCAGAAATTGTGTGTGCAGAGTCCTTGAAGACCTGATATTCTGTATATGACAATGTATCATTCTGGGTTGCTTTGGGTGAGTCTCCTATTATTTTTTTCTATATCTGACAGTTGCTTCAAGCAGATTTAACAATAGACACCCAAGAGGGGAGGAGCCATTTTTCCAATGATTAGTCTCACAGTATCTGACTTGCTGCCTTATACAAACAAGATAGGCTCAAGGGAGGGACGGTCCTCATGGGGGGCTCTCAGCATGCAGCTCCCATCAGTGGCATTCAGTTGCTGTTTAGGGCAGGTGCCAGTGCTCACCCTGCTCCAGTCCCCTGAACAGGGCAGACACTGATTATTACAAGTCTGGCATACAAATTTGTGACTGTCATCTTTAGTTTTACTTATAGCTGACATAAGTAATGTCATAATGTACATATTTTGTGGCTACTGTGATGTTTTAATTCCTGGATATGTTGTATAATAATTAAACCAGGCTAACGAGCATGCACATTCCTTTCAATACGAGTAATTTCTTTGTGTTGAGGACACCCGAAACCTCTCTTCAGCTATTTGGAAATAAATATACACCAAGTTATTGTGAACTCTAGTTACCTCACTGTGCAAAATTACACCAGAACTTATTCCTCAACTATCTGTGGTGGTGCGGACCAATCCTGCCTCATCATTCCTCTTCTGTTCCTCTGGCTGCAGGCTCTGGTGACAGCCACTCTGCTCCCAGACTCTCCCAGGCCAAGTATTGAAGATGCTGCCTGAGCGCGACCAGGTGGTGACTGTCTTTCTGCGCAGGGCTTATCCCAGTTACCATAATGTCCTCTTGGCTGATCCGTGCTGCTACAAGCAGGGTCTCATTCTTCATCATGGATGCTTGGAAACTACATCTCTTTTCTTTTTATTTATTTATTTTTTTCTTGTTTCAGAACCTTTGTTTATTCTCTCATTTCTATGGCCGGCTCAGCCCGCCCCGAGGGCAGGGCTGGCGCAGCATGTGGTGCTGGGGATCGAACCGCGGTCCCTGAAGCCGCCCAAGCTTTCCCAAGCAGGCGCTTTAGACCACTGAGCCATCCTGCCAGGCCCCGGAAACTACATCTCTAATAAGCACCCTGGCTTGCTATGGCACAATTCTTCCTCCTACTTTTAGAGATTTAAAGGCAAAAGTCCAAATCGTCAAAATACCATTAAAATCCAAAGTGCCTTCCAAATAGGCACCCTAGCCTATCTGTTACCCAGGAGTTAGAGAAGAGCACGGGACTGTCTGCTTTTCTAAAGGCATCAGTGGTAAGTGCCACCCCTAGGACTCCCTTTCCTCCCCTCCCCCAGCCCCCAGGCACCATCCAGTGGCCTGCCCTCCAATAAGAGTGCTGAGTCTGCTTCAAGGCAGTCACCCAACCCTGCAGAGGACATTAAGCCCAGAAAAAGGGAAGGAGCGAAGAATTCGAGCACCTCCTGTTTTTTCTGCTTCTCCACCTCTGTTTGCTTCCACTAGAAGAAAGAAAATTGCCAAGTAATTGCTCTTTGACAACCCCTGCTGGTCCTCAGCCATTTCTTTCTTGCTGAGATTATAATTAGGGATCAGTACATTTAAATAGAAAACCCATGAGCAGCGCAGAGCCTTCATTTTTCAAACGCTGCTTCTTGTCAGTGGCACTCCCGTTTGGGTTGGGGCAGAGGTGACCAGGCAAGTTTCCCAAGTCAGGTAGAACTGGGGGGCAGAGCATGTAGCCCCTGGGCTCTCTGAAGGGTGCAGGAGTGACAGCACCTTGAATGAGCTTTTACTCTGTGCCATAGCCTGGGCTGGAGACCTCCCCTTGGTCATATTTCATCTGACTTGACAGGAGGACATTAGTTTTATTTCCATTTTATAGATGAGAAAATTCAGTCTCAGAGAGACAGTGACACGGCCAAGACCCCACAGCTGGTGAGTGACAGGGCAGGGACTTGAACCCCATGCACCTAACCTAATGTGTGCTAACTTATTTTGCTGCTTTTCTAATGAAGTAGAGGTCAAGATTCCAGACCTGAGAAAATTCCATGTTTGTGGCTCTTCTTCCACCAAAATCTGGAGCCACAACCTGACTTGAGCTTGTTTTCTCTCTTGTGACCCCATGGTCTACAGTTTAGGGATGTGGGGAGAGGCACAGAATCCTAGCCTTTCCTTCAACAGTTTCTCCCTGGGCAAATGCTGCTGCTTCCAATTACACTATTGGCCAACTGCATCAGTCAGCTTTCTGTTGCTGGGACAAAAATCTGAGACAAATAAATTTGTAAGAAGGAAAAGTTACTTTGTTCATGATTTTGGAGGTTTCAGTTCATGGTAGTGTGGTCTTGGTGCTCCTGAACCTGTACCTGTGGAGGGCCACCTGGTGGCCTCTCCTTGAAAGAAGAACAATTATCTCCATTTGGCGAAACGTGGCCCTATTGCCATGCATTGATGTATGCAGAGCTGGCTAGGACTTTTCCTTATCCCTTTAATTGACTTTAAGTAATGTAAATTGGTCAAGCCAAGGTGCTGATGCATACTCTTTGGAGCCAGGTAATAGGTTTGTGTTAGCCTGTCCTGTAGCTCTCCCCAAGCAGGAAGGAGAGCCATGCTCCTTGCCATGGGCTGAGGTCGGGCCTCGAGATAAGAGGCTATGACTCCCCTGGGTATGAAAAGTTACACATCAGACTTAAAGCAGCAATCCTAAAGTGCTACCTCAGATGGTGCTGTTATCCTCCTCTCTGTATTACTGAGCTAACTTCAGACCAGCTCACGGGACTCGTGTATTTGCCGCCATTCTCACGGTCACTCTCCCTCGAGGCACTACCTTTTCGCCAAATTAATGAAACCTGGATTTGGCCCTAGACTGAGGCCTTCATTTCATTTCGCCATCATCCTAGCTGGGCTTGGCTCCCCACAACCACAAGCATGCCTCAGTGTCTTTATTCTTGTCATGTGGTAGTGTGCTAGGGTGAAAATGACTCATTAGAATTCCACTAACTTTTCTAGGGGATTAGAAGTGTGAACTTCTCAGACTGGAATGAGGACCAGGAAGGGCTCTCCACAGTGTCAGTGGGAAGCTTCATGGTGGGGGTAGGTGGCAGAGAAGTGACATTCACTTTAAGGCAGCCTGAAAGTGGGTGGAGGGGAGAGAGTGGAACAGAGAGTCAGAGACAGAGATAGAGACAAGCAGACACAGAGATGCAAAGTCAGACAAAGAGAAAGACAGACAGAACGATAGAGGGATAGAATCAGAAAGACAGGGATAGAGAGACAGAGATAGACAGAGTCAGACAGAGACAGAGAGACAGACAGACAGACCGACAGACAGAGATACAGATAGGCAGACAGAGATAGAGAATCACAGACAGACAGAAGGACAGAGAGACAGAGATAGAGACAAACAGACAGGGAGAGAGACAGAGAATCAGAGACAGACACAGACAGAAGGACAGAGAGACAGAGATACAGACAGACAGACAGATAGACAGAGCCAAAGAAAGAGAGACAGAGACAGAGACAGAGACAGAGACACAGAGAGAATATGAGGAAAGGTATGAGTGGGAGCACGGACTCCCTCTAGTGAGGAAGTGAGGCATTGCAGAGAACTTCAGACAGCAGGGCTTGGCATCAAGAAGGCAGGGGGATTGTGAGCAGTCTAGTCAAAAAAGAAAAAGAAGGAAAGGTTCTTCCATGGATCTCTAGGGCAGCTACAGCTTCCACGCAGACATGTTATGGGCTGCCCACTTTTCTCAGGACCTTAGGTCTGAGGTTTAAGCTCCCCCATCAGAGAACGTGTGGACAGGTCCCTGAGGTCTGGCTGGTCCCTCTCAGCTTCCCCTATGCCGGGCTACTAAATATAGCCTCCAAGGTCTCAGCAGTCCCCAGTTTGGAAAGCTTCCACCATCTCTCATGGAGCCAGAGGCTAAGAACCGACCCTTCAGCCCATGAGCCTTTGGGGGATCGAAGACTTAAATCATTACACAGACCCCATTGGGTGAGGACCAAGGCCCAGTCCCCTGGGCCCCCATTTCCGACTGGGAACAAGTTGTTTTTGCCAAAGCATGGGCAGCTGTGCAGGCTGAGCTGCCACCACAGAAAACTAGATGGCAGGTAGTGCTGGAAGGAATGGAAGCTGAGGTCTCTTGGTCCCCTACTGTGGTGACTGAAGTGACAGAACTTGGGAGGCTCGCCGTTAGCAGCACCTTCAGCTTTTGCCTCTCTAAACATCATCTGAAGGAGGAGGAGGCTGTGTGACTCTCACTTGGGGGAGATGAGGTGAGGACCCGCACAGATCATGACTACAGAACGTGGACATTGCTCTGTGTGGTATACACACGGGTGTGAATGGTGACCAAAGCATGTCTTCTTCACAATATGCTAAGGTTATTAAAATGTTCATCACAATACTAGTATCCTCATTTTACAGATGGGAAAACTGAGACTTAGACTTTCAGATGCACATCTCGTAAATGGCAGATACAGATTTCAGACTGAGCTCCTGATTATCCCACAGTTTTGCTCTAACATGTCATCTTAATCTCTGGAATAGCACACAGACAGATAATCTGAGGTCTTTGCTAGGGCAGAGAGACCCAGGAAATAGAGGAACAAGTGACACCCCACGCAGATCATGGCATTACTGGGCCCTCTGGGGTGAGTTTTGGGATCTTGGCCAGTGTACCTGTCAACCATTCTGCACCCCAGAAAAAGGCAAGTGGTACAGCCTGGGACCAAAGCTCCATGAACAGACACCAGTTCTCAAGGAAGCTGCCGTGGTCTCCAGGCACTGCCTCAGGAGGCCACTAGCTTGGGGATGGAGCCTATAGAAATAATGTGACGAGCTATTAAGCTTGTGCCCTTCTCTTCACATCAAATTTGTGATTTTAGAAAACTATTAAGAAACTCATTTTTTCCTTTCTCTTTTGACGTTTGGATTCTCTCTTCTCAAGTCTGTCTCTTTGCTAACTTTGTCTCTCCTTTGCCTCTGCTTCTACCTCCATCACTATCTCTTTCTATCTCTGCTGCATTTTTCTGTCTCTATCTCGACTTCCCCACGTTCATCTCTATCTCTGCCATACCTCTCTGTGTGTCTCTTTCTCTTTCCCCCCTATTATGGCTCATATCTAGAAATCTCCTGAAAGCCTCATGTGATCATAGGTGGGGCTAGCACAGAGGTGCCTGGATCTAGGTGGTGTGATAGGTTCATGGTGCAATGCTGGGATTAAGGTTGCTAGGATTAAGCAGGGGAGACAGCTAGATCAGTCCACTGAGCTACTTGGCAGGACCCTAACCCCACAAGCCCGGATACAATATAAGGCTTGGGAAGATCTCTGCCTCTGACTCTGACTCTGTCTCTGTTTTGCTTGACCTCCCTCTGGGACTCTATCTTTCTCTTTTTCTGACTTGAGAATGTCACAACAAATTCATTCCTGGGATCAGGAGGACTCTTCTTTCTGACTCTTGCTTGTCCCCTGCTCTGAGCTCAGCATGCAGCCACAGGCTGCCTGTCCCCAGTACCAGCTCAGCACCTCGGCGAGGGCAGCCCCATTATGTATCACTGCTATTTTCCTGGCTTCAGAAACTCACAGTGAAGCCTCTCTATTCATGTCCCTAAATGTAAGTAAACACTGTCCCCAGCTGGGAAGAGCAGGTTCATAAATCGGCTGTGTTTCTGCAGAGCGAAACTTCTTAATCAGAAATATACACATACGCTGTCGTCCTACCTAGAGGGGACAGAGGGATGAATGAGGACAGAGGACTGAGCAGGAGAATAGGGACAAGAGAAAGAAGAAGCAGAGGTAAGAGAGAGAGGGGACAGTGGAGGGAGAGGGGAGATTCCAAAAGGCCCACCACAGCCATACCATCTTTCATACCACAGGGAAAGAATTGAATTCTAGACTTCCCATTTCACAGATAGTAAACTGGGGCTTTAGAAAACTCAGTGGCAATTAAGGAGGGGGCAGCCATGCAGAAAGGGCAGGTAGACAAGGAGCTCTGAGCCCTCTTTACCCCAAGAACTGTAGAACCACAGTCCTCTTCATCTTTCTCTCTGCTCGGTAACTGCCCAGTCTCTGTGGCCTCGCAGCTGCACCACAGGTTCCTTCCTGTCTAGCCTGTGCATTTGGAGCGTCTGCAGAGCGTTTCCAGGGAGAGAGCACGGCCACTGAACTCTTATCTTCTGTTTGCGCGTGCGTCCTATGAGTGACACCCCAACCCGTGATGACAAAGGAGCAATGGCTATAGCTACATCACAGGAAATGAGCAGATAGGATCTAAACAGGGCCAAGGTATGAATTCGCGTTCAGGAGATGCTTTGTGTCAGTCTCCCAGCTGCTCCCTATGGGGACTGACAAGGGCCCAGGTGGAGGCCCTGCAGTCCCAGGTGCCCACTCCCATAGCCCACCTGGCACAACCCACAGTGCAGGTGCTCAGCAAAGACTTACGGGGTCTCTAAAGCCCAGGCCAGCTGAGGGCCCACAGGTGAATGGGCTCTCAGCTTTGCTCCCCCAGGGAAAGGCTGCATAGCTTTGTAAAGACCTGCTCCTCTAGTGTGGACCTGGAGGTGAGGAGGAGGGAAAGCCAATAATGTCCCAACTAATAGCAGGGCCATGGGAGCATCTCCCTTTCTTGGGTTTGCAAGTGATCTGCATGCATAAACCTTGTTAGCCCCAAGCCTTACCATGTGGGAATCTTTCTGAGACATTGTGCTTTCTATTTTCCACCAAGAACAATGTTAAGATCAAAGCCAAGTAGCTTATGTCAGAACTGACAACAAAATAAGTGAGTGAAGTCAGGCAGTTACAGGACCGAGTCTCAAGGCACACTTCCTGGTAACGGTAACTATCTGTCTCAGTTATTCTTCTCTCATTGCTGGGACAAACACCCGACCCCCAAAATGAAGGAAGGAAAGGTTTATTTAGCTCACAGTCATTGGAGGTTTCAGTCCATACTCGGCTGGCTCCAAGGCAAAGTGGAACATGGCAGAGGGCAAACTTTCATGGCAGCAGGAAAGAGCCAAGGGAGAAGTAGCTGCAAAAATGGCTACCGAAAGGAAGTTTGTCTCTCTGTCTCCCTTAAGTTGCATTCAGGCTATCCATTCCAGGCTGGGTCTAGCACTCACTCCCATAATCCCAGCTGTACTCAGAACCATAATCTCAGCCTCGGATTACCCATAATCCCAGTGGATCATGAGTTAATCACAAACTCTGGAAGTCTGGCCCATGACTGCATGAGGCTTTGTGGGGGCGGGGGGACGACACCTAGTCACAAACTGTAACACTATCACAACAGTTTGTGCTGAAAACACACTCTTGCATAAGGACAAATGCAGCCGGCGTGGTGGCTCACACCTGTAATCCCAGCACTTGGGAGGCTGAGGCAGGAGGATTGCTGCGAGTTCGAGGCCAGCCTGGGCACAAAAGTGAGCTCAAAGCCAGCCTGAACTGCACAGTGAGACCCTGTCTCAAAAAGCCAAAAAAGATC
>PVJA010035450.1:0-21831 GCA_004027025.1 Myocastor coypus | reverse complement strand
GGGGGAGGGAGGGAGGGGGAGGAGTTTAATAGAAGACTTGGGGGTACGTAGAGGAATATTCATCAAAATAAGACAATCAAATACCAAGGGCTCATCATGTTGTTCAGATTCCTTCCATTGAGGAGGTGGGGGGCTGGAGGAAGGACGTGCAGGTGGAGCAAAGGAGTGAAGCCAGGGAAAAATGGGGGCAAGAGCAATATCTAATTGTGTGGAAAATGGCATAGCATATGTTATGGAACTAGTGGAATCTGCTGCCTTAAAGAAAGTATTTTATATAACTAATGAAAACAGAACTGGGCTAAGACCACAACGAAACTTGAAAGTGCTCTTACAGAATATTTTAAAATATGTGTCATACCATCTCAAAAAATTGGGGTATGCATAGCTTTTACGAATAAACGGTAGCTGCCAACATTGCAAACAGAAAGAATAACAATGATGTACCTTCTGAAGAGAGCATACAGCATCATATATAAAGTTTTTGCAACCAAAAATGGAAACTGGATTAGCTGATAGCACTAGACCCAACCCTCAGCTGGCAGGAGATAAGCCAGCAGCGACTGCGGCGCTGCCAGTACATTGAGTCCAGGCTTCTCTCCTGCAGAATTGTGAGACAGAGCATTTCCATTGCTTTGGCCTTGCTCAGAGGCACCTTGTTTTGGGAACTTTAGAAAGCGAACACCTCTGACTTCTCTGCTCCTCCAGTCTCCTCTTCTTTCCTCCTCCCTTCTCCTTATCAGTTCCTTTCCTCTGTCCCAGTGGTGCTGATCCTATGGCACACGTGCCACCATAGGCACCCAGACCGCTCTCTGCGGGCGCAAGAGCCAAGTCACCCCAGCACTGCCCTGCTATTGTCCCAACAGCTGAGAGTGGGGCAGCAGCGTGCACAGGGGCTCTGCGCATGCTCAGAAAGAAGTAGCCGCGCCGGGAAATAACCTTGAGGACGTTGGCTTTTAAAAAGTTCACCATTGCTGCTTTCTCCTCTCTTCCCTTGAGTTTTCTTCTGTCCTCTCTTCTTTCTCCTCCTCCTCCTTCTTCTTCCTCTCTCCCTCTCCCCCCCGCCCCCGCTCTCTCTTTTCCTTGGATAACTGTAGCATCTATTTCCATGATTTCTATTACCAGAGGTTGCCCCAAAACCCAAAAACCCTGAATGCCAGAACTCCCACAATTGCAAAGACAAAAGAAAAGAGGGAGGGAGCATTGGATTACCAGACAGGGATTTATTTCCCATTTATCTTGTCGTTTTGGCAACCTGTTTGAAATGCACTCTATTCAAATAGAACTCAAGAGGGCTTCTTTGTAAGTTCCATGCAAATTGTATTTTGTATAATGACTGCCATAATACAGCGCATCCTTTATGGAATGGGATGCTGTAACTTCTTCCACTGAATCCTGGGAGTCTGTTGTCCTTTTGTGGATCTGAGTGAGTCTTTGTGATTTCCATGATCAGTGAAATGGTTGAACTCAGAAGTGATTATGCTGGATGTGGCCATGCACTCCTGTAATGCTAGCACTCAAGAGGCTGAGGCAAGAGGATTGCTGTAAGTTCGAGGCTAGCCTGGACTACACAGTGAGTTCAAAGCCAGCCTCAACTACAAAGTGAGACCCTGTCTCAAAAACAAAAGCAAAAAACATATTTCATGTAACTTCATAAAGATTTCATATGCTGACCTGATTCTCATGGTACACTCAGGTCACTGTGCAATAGAAAGCCTAGGGCAACTGGAGGAGGTACAAATAGGCACATTGGTCCACAGACACACACACACACACACACACACACACACACACACACACACACACAAGGAAGGCTGTGGTGCTTGCAGCCGCAGCCACACCTGACTGCAGCATAGAACGCACTCAGAGCAGGACCCACAGAGTACGGGGCCCCATAAGTGAGAGAGAAGATAAGGAAATGATTGCTTTATTTCAAGCTGTGAAGAAAAATGGAGACAGAAAATATTTAAAAGCATCAAAATAAAATTAGTAAAATCCAGACTGTGGAAAACTGTAGGAAAATAACATTGTGCTTCCCACAACTACAAAGAAAAAGAAAAAAAAAAAAAAAAGAGGGAGAGAACTGTGAATTACCAACACATCAACAAAAAGCAAGGGGTGAAAACTTTTGTATTCTGATTTCTTCAAAGTGACTACAAAAACAATTTCAGAAAACAACTTAGGGAACTGAACACTAGTTGGCTATTTTATGATCTTAAGAATTTTGAGGGCCGGGAGATAGCTTAGTAGAATAAGCACTTGCCTGGCAAGTGCAAGGTCCTGAGTTCAATATCCCTGCTACTGAAAAAAAAAAAAAAAATTGAAATCTTTCCTGTGTAATTTTTAAAAGAAATCTTATCCTTTACAGATGTATATTGAAATATTTATGGATAAAATGTTATAACAGCTGGTATATGCTTCAGATGCTTCACAATTGTTTACCGAGGACATGATAGACTGTGTGTATGTGTGTGTGTGTGTGTGTGTGTGTGTGTGAATGTTACAGATGAGGAAGGACTAAGAGTTGTAATTGTTGAAAGTTGATATTTAGTTTAAAAGACTAAGTGTATTTTTCTATTTTGCATGTGTTTGAAAAGTATCATGATAGAAGGTCAACAGAACATCAAAGAATCTACGTGAATATACCCAAGTCCACAAGAGGACTCGTTTAAATCAAATATTATACCAAAAAATGATATTATTTTTTGTTGATAGTGAATCTTTTCTGGTTTTAACATTACTAATTAAGGTGTTCCCATCAATTCTTAAAGGTTAAAGACTGCTGCTGGCCATTATCATAAAATGAAGATTATATATATATATGTGTGTGTGTGTGTGTGTGTGTGTGTGTGTGTGTGTGCACATATGGTAGGTTTTTCTTTTTCTCTGTTTGTGTCTGCACCCAGCCCTCTTGGTGACAGCAAGAAAAGGCTGTCTAGGAGAAGTCCCAGATGCAAGTCCCGGACACACCGTGGAACAGAAGACTTTAAAACTCTGCATTTTATCTCAAACAAGGAAACAGACACCAGAAGAAGAGGCCAGTTGTTGACCCCAGAGGATATAAATGACTTCAGAATCAGGAGACATCTGAGGATGCAAAGCAATTTCTGTGTAAGTAGATTGGAATCACCAGTTAGAGGCTGCAACAAAGCCAAGCTGGGCCTGTGCCATTGTTTTGTACCCTATATGTAAAATATACAGATTGGTGGCTTAACATTTGATTATATTTTTCTATGATAGATTAGTGGTCCTAGGTTCAAGTAAGGAACTGGTACCCAGGTATTTTAGATTTCTGAAGGTCTCATTTGCTTGAAAATCTTAGGCATTCCTGGGAGGAACAGTAAGGTGGAGAAAGAAGGAAATGAAACAAGGAAAGAGAAGAGGCATCCAGCTTTTGCCTTCCGGGCCCCAGCCCTTGCTAAATTCTCAAATTATGGTTTAACCCTCCCAGTTTCTTACGGTATCCACAACGAACAAGGAAATCTTCCGTTCTTTTTGTAGCCTACTTTCATTTTGGGCTATATTTGGAAACAATTTCCTTCGACCTTCAGGCTTTCTTCTAAAGGTCAGACTCCTGGGCCTTCCTCCCATAACCAGGCTGGTGCCTCGGCACCTTCCCTTTTTCTGATAGAGAATGGACTATTACCGTGCTTTAGTGCTGCAAGGTCAGTGTGCCGTTGTCTGCTGCTATCCTATGTCAGCCTACAAGTCCAGGTTGTCCAGCCCTGCTTCCTCACCTTTGGGTTTCCAATACTTCATTCCTGTTCTTCCCAGAGATCTGCAAGACCCTCGGGTAAACAGACATTCCAAGTCTACTATGGGTTGTTTCCAAGATTTTGTCATGACAGGGTGTGTCACTACAAACATGAAGGCATATATATTGCTGTAGTAGGATGTTTTCAGTTCTTCTGGGACAATACTCAGGAAGGGAATAGGTGCATTGGGTGGGGCCTTTAATCCAACTCAAAATCCCATCAACTTAGGGATGGATAAAAAGGTGATATTTTTATGCAATGGAGTAATAATCAGCCACAAAGAAAGATAGGCTCAAGGTTTTATAGGTAAACAGATTCAACCAGAGGCCATATTCATAAATGAAATAAATTAGACCCACATGTGTAAACATCATATTGTCGCGCTAGTGAAAAAAGCTGAAAAAGTAAATAAAACCCAAAAGGTATAATAGATACTATAAAAGGGAGAGAAACTGATCAAAATGAAAGAACAACTGGAATGAAGGAAAAGAGAAAAGAAAAAAAGAAGGAAGGGAACCATATATGTACACACACAAGATCGCTAAAGTAGTATACTACTAATTTCTCTTGGTTTATTGAAGGGAAGGAACAGTTAACACTTAATGGTTTGATCAATTTTGCATACCTATATTTGGTAATCTGAACAACTGCTTTGAAGATAGGAATATGAATATGACAAGTATTGCTAATTTCTTATCATTTGCTTTTAAATTTTGTATCTTTTTAAATATTGGTCTAAAATTTTTTTCTCTTTAAAATAAAAAATGTAAACCTCTATAGGCATTATAGATTCTAGAATAAGTATGTGGATGAGTTCCTCATCTGACTCTAGGACCCTTAATCTCTAATAGAAAAGTATAGTCAAGAGGAAAAGCCACGAGTCTGCATAGTCTACATACAGGATGCTAAACAGCAAAGCACGGCAACCTCCTGCCATGACCACGAGGCTCTTGCAAGAGTGGCCACCAACCAGCAAGAGCCTTGCCCAGTTCTCCCTAAGAGGGACACAGGACTGTGCATAACTGCCTACTCCCCATGCTGAACTGCTGGTAGCAAACCCATTGAGTCCGCTTCTGGGCACCTGTCTTCCCATCTTGGGGTGTTGTTTGTTGTAATGTGAATCTACTTCTTGAACATTTATCTCTCCAAAATTCATACTAAAATTCATCCTAATGTAGCAGTGGTACCAGGCAGGGTTTTCATGAGGCAAACAGGCCCATAAGGATATGCAAATTCCTTTCAGAAATTCTAGACCACTACTCTGTCATTAATAAAAAGGAAAGAAAAAGCTTTTGGAATGGCAAGCCATCCTATATTTTAAAGGGTCAGAGAAGGTCCATGATTACTTGTAGAAGACGGCAAAGAATGCTGGGACATCTGGAAGAAACAGAGGTTGTTGGTTTACATGGAAAAGAAACAACCTCTGGGATTACTGAGTTTATGAAGAGACTCAAGGGACCTGGCTGGGCTACTTTTTGCCCTTTGATTCCTTCCACCAGGGAGGACATATCGTTCCAAGGGCTAACTTGGCAGCAAAGACTCAGCCTTCACCATACTAGTGACTTTCCAATCTCTACAACTGTGAGAAATAAATTTCTGTTCTTTACAAATTACCTAGTTTCATATGTTTTGTTGTGACAGCACATAAAGACTGGGCTTCCTCTCTGAAATTGTGCTACCTCTGGCCAAGGGCCAGCCCCATCCTTGACTCCACACAGAATTCATTTTTCTCCACCTGTGTTCATCAGAGTGTCCTGTCACGTTCTTCTTCACCATAAGCCAGCCTACTGTGCATCGTGGAGGCCCTAACTTTCCTTCATCTTTTCTACAAGTAGTCAATTCGAACGTCTCAGACCCATCAAAATGAGAGCTTGGTCTACTCACTGTGAGAGCTGTATCTTTACTTTCCATTAATAATAGAGCAATTGCTACTATCAAAAGAGATTTGTTTGGTCATTTGTTAAGACTTCCTGACCTTAAAACGTGTGAAACATCATGTATTGCCAAAGAGGTTTTATTGTTCTTTTTGACTTAATATATTACGTGTTGCTTTAAAAATATGTATTACTAGCCAGGTGTGGTGGCGCATGCCTGTAATCCCAGCACCTGGAAGGCTGAAGCAGGAGGAGGATCAGTGCAAGTTCGAGACCAGCCTGGGCCACAAAAGTGAGTTCAAGGCCAGCCTGAACTGCATAGTGAGACCCTGTCTCAAAAAGACACACAAAAAAATATGTATTACTGCCGGGTGTGGTGGCCCATCTCTGTAATTCTGGCACTCAGGAGCTTGAGGCAGGAGAATTGCTACAGGTTTGAGAACAGCCTGGGCTATGAAGTCAGCTCAAGGCCAGTCTGAACAGCATAGTGAGACCCTGTCTCAAAAAAAAATTACCACATTTTCTGGTACATTGCCTACTAAAAAGTTAAGGCTAAGGATGAAATAATGAAAAGCAACTCTTACTCTTTAGGCCATCTATATGCTCATATCTGCCTGCTATCAGAACACAGCAGAGATGGCACAGAAGAGCATGGACGTGTATAAAGTACAGGGCGCTGTCAGCCAGTGGAACGACATTTAGAGAACAACTTCTTGCACTTTTTGTTGTCTTCTTCTGCCCCAGTAGCAAGATCATTCTACATCACTTTGAAATGTGTGGACTCAGGTTACAGCAGCTTTGGAAGAAGGTCCTACCTTGGGCTTTTGCCATCTGACCTCTGGTCACCTTGTTCATCTACACAAGTCCTAGAGATTCCATATATCAGTTAATAATGCCCCTTAGTTATTGCAGGCTGATCAGGTCTGTAGTCTCCCAAGCCAGTGTACAGCAAAAGCTAAACAGAAAGAGGCAACTGGAATGCTGTGAGGGCTCCAGGGTGACAAAGCCCTCCCTTAGAATGTAAGATCTTTTTTTCTGGGGTAAGACCAAGACCTTCTCTGGGAGGCTGGGGTTTATTTAGCTATCATAAGGGAGAGGAATGCTCAAGAAAGGCGAACCACTCAAGGACTTGTCTGAGTAAAGTACTAAGCTAATCTGCCAGGAGTGAGATGCCTGAGGCTGCCGTCTTCATCCAGTTGAGGTTGGATCCGGGTGTCCTTGGCTGTGATCTTGTTGTGTCTTCTGAGGCTTCATCACCATTGCAGGCCACAGTAGGATCAGCTACTACCACAGGTTCACTTATCAGGAGCCTGCTACCCATCTCCAAACAAGCGACCAAGGCTTTGGTCAGACAAATAAGTAAACATAAAAGGCCCATTGGTTAATTCAAGTTCACTCAGGGCTGCTTTATAGTGATCCCCATCATTCATGGGCTCTGTATGTAGATAACTTCAGGATTTTGTAATTCAACTTTTTATGCCACCCCCATGTCCACTGCAGGCAGGATGATGAAATCACATATTCTATAGTTATTCTGCAGTCACTCAAAGTTCACTCTTAGAAGAATATGGGCCCCAAGGACATGACCACCTTTCAGAGTTTCCATTTTAACTGGCCTTTAGGCCATGTGTGAGCTTTTACCTACTGCTTTGCAGCATTGCTTGGATTTGTCATCTTATCAAAGCCTGAGCCTCTGTTAAAACATACTGACACATACTGAGACTTTCATTACCATTAGGGTCACATCTGCAGATCAGTGGAAAAGAAAAGGGAAGAATATGTACTTTGGGAAAAATAAAAACCCTGTTGGAAGTCTGGTTCTATTCCCTCTCAGGCATAGGATGATCTTGAATGGGAAGGTTCCAAGTAGGGAACCTATCTTTAAAAAAATATATATTTTATTTATTTGGTAGAGGGTCTTACTACACAGCTTGGACTTATAGTGGTCCTCCTGTCTCAGCCTCCCCAGCATTAGGATGACAGGCATGTACCACCATGTCCAGTTTCAAAGGCCTGCTCAGTGTGCCCAGCACAGCATGTGGTATTGAAGATCGAACTCTGGCCCTCACACCTGCCAGGCAGGCACTTAGGACTCCAAGCTATCTCCCTAGCCCAAGAAACCTATCTTTCTTGAGGCATATATGTTGCCATTCCAGTAATGTACCTGGTCCACATAGATACGTTCATCTGCTTTATTGTAAAACCGTTGTGCAAAATAAACCTTACATAGTCTCATTTAATATACAAATTAGTTTCCAGGAAACATACTTTTCTAAGCTAATTTCTATTTTTTTCCTTTCACCATTCAACTCTATCTTTGCCCACTCTTTGCTCTTTATTAGCAACTTGACATAGTCTTTGCTGTCATTTTCTCTAGCAAGTGCTTCCTTTCTCTCTTTTTCAAAAAAATTAATTCATTTCTTTTCTGTGGTTGGCTGAGCCTGCCCTGGGGCTGGGCCTGGACAGCATGTGGTGGTGGGGATTGAACCATGGTCTCTGTGCTTGTCGAAGCTTATCTAAGCAGGTGCTTTAGTCCGCTGAGCTATCTCACCAGCCCTGTGCTTTCACTCTCTAGGTGACCTCTCTTTCTCTCTGTCACCTTTGTAAGATGCTTCCCAAACAGTTCTAAGCTTAACCTTCCACTTAGATGCAGCCACCCTAAAAGTAGAAGATGCCTGCTTAGATGTGGATCTCACCAGGGGAGAGCAGTTGACAGTAGAAGACATAAAACTAAGAGCAAGGAAACTTGGGAGTCAGCGCCCTAAGCCTGTCCGTCTACTAGTTGTGTGACGCTGCATCTACTCATCTCCGTTCACTCACTAGTAGACTGTAGCTAATGAGCTACTCTGCCTCCCTCATGGAACCTTTCTCATGGGGTTGTTATAGGGATCCAATATAATAGTGGTGCTCCAAATATAATAGCAGCCTGTATTATGTGAGATGATTTTGAGTGCTATGTGGCTGATGATGCCAATCTACTTTTAAAATTATATTTAAGACTTTTCATTTATTGTTACATGTATTAAAGATTATAACTAGCATACCAAACTGATGATTTCATAAACACAATTGCTTGAAAAGAGGATCAGGTAAAAATCAAGAAATAATACGGTTGTGTGTGTGTGTGTGTGTGTGTGTGTGTGTGTGTGCAACGTGTAGTTATGATAGAAAAGAAAGCCATCTCCTCAAAGTTTAGTGACAGCAATGACAAAAATAGACAGCTGCCTGAAGACTACAGGAGAATGTAACAGAGGTATCTATGTTAGCTACCTTTCCCATTGCTCAGACAAAACATCCAACACCCACAAGTTAAGCGAGGAAAGGTTTATTTAGCTCATAATTTGTAGAGGTTCCAGGTCAAGGTGGCGGGCTCCAAGGTAGGGTGGCTGTGGGGAGGAGGACAGTGCATGGTGGACGGAAGACAGCAGAACAGAGGACGAACATTTTCACAGTAGCCAGAAGGTAGCCAAGACACAAGAGAGCTTAACGATACTCTTTGGACTCTCTTATCCAGACTATCAGAA
Source organism: Myocastor coypus (assembly GCA_004027025.1). Classification (NCBI taxonomy): domain Eukaryota; kingdom Metazoa; phylum Chordata; class Mammalia; order Rodentia; family Myocastoridae; genus Myocastor; species Myocastor coypus. Next base: position 12,681 of record PVJA010035450.1, on the reverse strand, counting down.
TTAGGCATGCCAAACCAAGTGGTGGCCTGGTGTAGAGGCCACACACCCTGAGTCCAGCATCACACGCTGCAGGCTTAGACACCTCTGAAAAAGGTGTAGGATCACATACAGCTTTGGGGGACACGTAGACCCAAACCATAGGAGCATCATTATTACCCCCTTGGATCCTCAAGTTTCTTTATCTACACAATTCAAAAAATGGTTACTGATAGTTTCCAGTTTTCTAGTTCTGAGGACGTAAAGTGAAGTAGATAAAGTCCCTCTTTCCTAGAGTCGACACTCAGCTAAGGGAACACATATAAACCCACAAAATACTTCTGCAATCAGACCCAACAGTATACGAAGAAAGCTTTTGAAAATTGTAAACACTTTCTCAGTGTCTGGTGCTGCTGTAGTGAGACACCAGAGACAGGAATGAGGAGTTGTTTTCAGACTATCTGAAAAATGTCTCACAGAAGACAGAGCAAAGCCTGAGTGTGGGTGCATGTAAATTGTTTGGTTTCTGCTGTATTTTTTTCTGAGATAAATTCCTGGAGCAAGTTTCCTAAACGTTTGCACAGTGAAAGGATCTAGCCTGAATATATCTTTGCGTCTGGAAGGATTTTCCAGGGGTAATGGGAAATGTGAGTCTAGTGAGTGTCACATTAGAATGAAGCATTGTAGCTTCCAAATTTTCAACCCAGCTTGAGTTAATCTAACCATAAAATTGTTTTTGAAATCTGATACTTTTCTGAAATCCAAATATGCAAAGTCTAATTTGTTTTCCTTCATTCCCTAGTTTTCAAGTTCTGTCCAAAAAAATTAGCAAATTTCCCTGGACTCGTTTTCTCTTCCTAAATCCCCAGAGCAGCTTGTTTCTTCACAGGTTCTGGTGGCAGTATGCCTGCATTTATTGGACTCTTCCTCTGAACTCACAAGATGGCTACTTGACCATGTTTATTTGAAAGAGTGAACTACTTCTACTTGGAAAATTACTGGTGCAGTCAATTTACTAAATAAGACATCTTTGTGGACTGAAAGGGTTAAAGTAAGTTTCCAAGCAGCTTTATTTCCAAGCAGCGAGTAGTCGGTGTTCTGGCACCCTTTTTAGTCACTGAGGTACAACCAAGCAAAGAATAAAATCAGGTCAGCAAATACACAGAGAAGAGGAGATGGCAGGAACAAAACGTAAGAGGAAGGATGTGCTGACCAGGCCTGCAAAGGAACAACCCCATGTACCTGTAGTTTGCAGGTCCTTTGGGACTGAGAAACAGGACACGACCATCCCTGCCTTCTAGCTACGGTGTGCTTGCCTCCATTCTAACACTTAAGGCTATTACTTAGGATGCTGGTGTGATTGTTTGGCTAAAATACACTAACTGGGACATTCATTTTACTTCAGGGATCCTTAGCGACATTGCCAACAGGTTTGCACTTGTGCTGTACTTCTGTCACATTTGCTTGGTGCGAAAGAAAGGACTAAGGGGAGAGAGAAAGAAAGTGAGCGGGGCCTTAATGTTTTCCATTTGAGTTTAAACAGGAAACTCATGGAACTATTTGCTAAAATGCTGCTTGGTATGAGATGCAGGTTTATAAATTTTAAGCTTTGTATGGGAATGTAAAGTCTTTCTTTCTTTCTTTCTTTCTTTCTTTCTTTCTTTCTTTCTTTCTTTCTTTCTTCCTTTCTTTCTTTCTGGCACATTCTCAGTGGGAGTCCATACATCTACCCTAATTGTGCTGCTTTCTAGCTAAACACTTGGAACTCCTCTTGCAGAATGCTCCTCAGACCCAGTAGAGAATTTTGTCTGAGAATCTCACTCTGTGCCAAGCCTTGATCCTTTGGGGTGAGGTGGGGGATGGGAGCCAGTAGAGCGGATTTAGTGGGAGTGAATTTAATGATTTCTGGAAAGAGTGGAAAGTCATCCAGAGGCCAATCTGGTAGATAGTGTGAGGGGAGCAAAAGAGAGGAGAGAGGGAGAGAGAGAGGGAAGGGGGGTAAGAGGACTAGGAGGGAGAGGAGGGGGGAAGGGGACAGGGAGAGGCAGAGAAAGAAGCAGACACAGAGACAAAGACAGAGACAGACCAAGATAAAGAGTCAGAGAGACAGAGACAGGGACAGAGACAGACACACAGACACACAGATACACAGACACACAGACACACAGATGAGAGAACTGTTCCATGGAGTGTGGAGCTTGGCTCTATCAATTGTCCTATGGATTCCTTATAAGCAGCCTTCCAAGAATCTTCTTAAGCACCTGATTGATGTAGGACTGGTGCTCTTTGAATAAATTTGTGGAATTTTCAAATTTTGGGCTAATTTTGATATGACAGAAAGATATATTTATGTGTTATATGCAGCAAAATTTGGATAATTGTGCTACTGATTTCTGCTAGTCATTTGAAAGGAGCAGTTAATGTTTAATTTTTTTATTGTATTTGTTTTTCTTTTTAATTTCTTATAACCTTTTTTTTTTTTTTTTTTAAACCAATTTTGCATGTTTATATCTGGACCTAAACAACCAATTTGAAGATAACACTATGCAATATAGCAACCATTGTTGAATTCCTATTTCTTCAGTGAAATTTCATGTTGTTTCTAATGCTTTTTTTTTTGTTCACTATTATTTTGTATTCTTTAAAAAAATCATTTTCTGACATCACAAACTGCTGTGGCCATACAGAGAAGAGAATCACTTACTAAAGATCTACAGTCAAAATAGCAAATGCTAGGCAAATACATTTGCATGCGTAATTGCTATGAAAATAAAGACTTTATTGTGAATGTGTTTTTTTTTTTTTTGTTTTTCTCCTTGAAAACTAGGCTAGGATTCAACTAATGTCTATGCATTTATCACACATGCATTAGTATAAGGAAGCATCAGATATGAGACAACCATCTTTCAAATAAGCACTCCTATTTCCTGCATAAAATGTTTAGGGATATAGCTGAAATCATCAACCATCTGCTTGTAAATATGTACTTTATCAATTTGGTTAAATATCTTTAAATAATTTTACATACATTTATGAACTGATGCATCCAAGTTAATACTTTAAAGAATATTATTTTATATTTCATATCCAGACTTATCCCTGTGAGATAGGAGATTAGGGCTGAAGAGACGTGTATCTAAGTGATGCAGAGCCAGAGCACATGCACAGAGCACAGGATCCAGAATGGCTCTGCAGACCCTGAGCATTGTGTGTAGAACCAAGCAGAAAAGCTCTATGCTTAATCTTCATCTGCACCTAGCACAAAACTAAATGAGCCCTCAATACTACAGTTTAAATCTGCCACCCAGCCAGGTGAGGTTTTCATAGAACCACTGTTCCAATGATACAGGACCTCCAGATGATATAGGAAAATACTGTAACTCACCTGCTAGATACCTGCTGCATCATGCCCATGTTTCTCAAACCCAAAGCATGAATTCCTCTGTGGGACAACGCAAGTTGAGTAGGAAATTTTAATGAGGAAGAGGCAGGTCCTGAGAGATAGGAGAGGACCTGGAAAATGAATTATCAATAAGCCCACTTCTCAAAAGAAGTTTTATAAAACAAAACTACAAGGTGGATATAAAATTATGAGGGAGGTGTAACTGAGGGAGAATGATTCAGGGATGACACAGCAACTCCAAATAATCCAATAAAATTGTAACTCCAATGCTAGGTATCTAGTACATGAAGTAGGTGTTCTCTAAAATCCAAGAATAAATTCTAGAAGAAACAGAATTTAAAAGTTGGAAGTATTTCTTGAGAGAAAGAAACCTATCTAAGAGGGAAGGAAAAGTGTCCTGAGTGGTGGCTAGAAATCCACTTCTGGAGTTTTATAGAGTAAAACCATAAAATGAGGTAGTTATAAGGTTGGGTGAAACTATAGTTAACTGATTACAAGTATAGTCTCATAGGTAATATTGATCCAACAGAAAGTCACAAGGTAGGTAAGTATAAGGTGTAACAAAACTATGGTTGACCAATAAGACTATGAGCATAGTTGCTTAGGTAATGTTAAGTGAGGAAGAAATAGGGCAACTGTCATGTAGCAAGCATGCGTGGACTGCTCAAGAACTTTCTGGGAAGCAATGGTTTACAGAGGTTTTTGGTCTTCACACAAGATGATTGGTACCTATTTAGACTGTCACTCCCTCTGCTCATCTCTAGGAGAAGTATATGGTCATCATTTCTCCATGTCCTGAGAACTGACTTTCAACAAATGCACCTCTTGCCAGAGCTGAAATGTCTGCTCATGCTCTGTGATGTCTCTCTTGAGTCTCAGCCCTGTAGGACTGCCTCTAATATTTCTAAATAATTCATGTATCTATGTATTTCCCTCTCTAAAGGGTTATCCTTCACTGTGGTTAGGGGGCAATGGGCCTAGTTTGCATCCAGCTGCTTCAAGCTGAGAAGGGTCAGTGTAGGGGTGACTGTACTTAAGGGCCGTTTCCAGATGACTAATGTAAGGGGCCTTGGATAGAGGTAATATTGTCATTCAGTAGGTATAAACTCCTCTTGCACGACTCACCTAGTGGATCCCAATGAAAGCAATCTGACATATTTGTCATTGGTTCAACCTGCATGATTACTTGGAGTTTGGCAGCCACTAGCTAAAGTGAACAAACTTCCAAGAAACGAAAGCATGAAGACTACAATGGAAAGATAAAGGAGGGAAAGGGCCACGTCCAGAATCTGTTCTTAAGAGACTGGAATAGTGAGAATGTAACCCTGGCTTTTGGACTCCTCTATTGTTGGAGGCTAAGTCCAGTGTTTTTGTCATAACTCCTTTTAGTTTTAGCTGTAAGAAGATGGAGAGGTTGATGTTTTTGAACTTCAATGGTAGCTACAAATGTAAGGACTCTCGTCAAGCTTTTATAGCTTCCATCAAAAATTTTTTAGCCTCGCTGGACCATAACAGTAGTTAGCTACCAGAGTATCTGGCAACTACCAGAAGGGAAAGTAATTGCAGCCATCTTTACAGCTAGCTTTTAATACTATGGTGTTGTTTTCACACATCTTTTGGTTATTCTTTTCTGCTAAGTATTAAGGCTCAAGTTAAAATGAGGCCCATGCTAATCAAACTTAACCTCTGCCATCTGTCAAGGTCAGTTAAGTCTTGTTAGGCATTACTTTTGGAACTATGTATGCAGCCTCTCAGTTCCTCTGTCAGTGTCAGCCATCAGGATGGGTCACAGTCTTATTTTACCATATTGTGTTCTCTCTCTCTCTCTCTCTCTCTCTTCCGGTCCCAGGGATTGAACTTAGGACCTTGTGCTTGCCACGCAGGCACTTATGCTGCTGAGCTATGTCACCAGCCCTGTTTGACCATATTGTAAAAGCATGGGAGATATTTTCCTCTTTGGCGATACTTCTTAGGCACACTGTTCACGTGTTGATTCTTCTCCGCTGGGTCCAGCAGTCTCATTGTTCAGGAGGTTGGTAGAGTCACCAACCAACCAAGCTGGAGCTGACCAAGCTGTAGGCTCTTGGAAAAAAGGTTCTCTCATGTCTTGGGTTCTCAATGGCCTCGGGGGATCCAGGGCCAAAATATTGGTTGTTCTCTTAGTCCAGTTATCTTTTAAGTTCTGATCTCCAAATATTAGTTGTTGAACCTCCAGAAGAGAAGATTAGTTATATCATTACTGCAGTGGAAACACTGAATTTAATTGCTATAATCTTATCTGAGTATCAAGACTTTGAAAGATAAAGTACAGCCAGAGGACTGTCATTTCCTATCAGTGATGATTTTTTTGGTATTTCAGTCCCTGCAGCATGTTAGCAGGCAGAAATTATAAAAGTTCCACAGAGAAAACTTGAGATCAAGAGCCACACACACTATGTCAGGATAAAAACCATGACATCATCTTTGAAATTTATTTAAATGTATATCTTAATATAGAACAATATTTAATCAATCACTTCTAGCCAGTATATAATTAAACTCTTATCTAATTTGTTATCTTTTAGGGGATATTCATAGAAGAAGTATGTGACACAGTCTGGACTGTTCAGCCAATACCTGAGAATTTCTAATATATATGATACACACATGTAGTATTTTTAAAAAAACCCTATCATTTGACTGGTAGCCTTGTACTGGTTCGACATACCTCTTATCACAAGTCGTTGCAGCACAGAAAAAGGGCAAATATCTGAGCCTAGAAAAAGGTTACCACCATAAAAAAAAAAATCATAATTTTGTATCTTAAAAGACCTGTACACATGAAAGGCATGAATGCATTTAGTATACCATGAGATAAACAATAAGGAATACCATAACTATATGAAAACCTTTGTCTCTTAATTTAGTTTTGTATCAAGAGCATCTTTTAATAAGTAAGCCTTATTGTTTTACTCACAGAAAATTTAACCTTTTGATGATAATCAATGTAAATTTGTTATAATAATATATAAAGCGATATCTATTTTGGCTTGTGTTTCTAAAGGTATGGACATTATTAGGGTCCAATTAGTGAAAAAGATTAAATTAAAATGTTTCCAGGCAGCTGATCCTTTGTTCACCGAGGAGAGTCCTGTTCAACATTTCTCTAAACCTAAGGAGTCCTCATGTAATTATCTTAATGAATTTTAGATAACCTGTGACAACTAGATCCTAACTGCACATTGTTCTTAACCAACAAAAGGCTCCTGAGTTATTAAACACAGACAGCTTGTATTACATTTGTAAAGCCAGTCTTGAAATCATTTTGATCAGCTGGCAACCTTAACTCTAATAACATTTATCGATAAGCCAATTAAATTACAGACAAATATTTTTTTTAATTCAAAAAATAAAAAGAAATTGTTGGGCTCAAGTGAAATGGGTGTAACTATTGTGATCAATCACAAACTGAATAGACAGGCAGACAAGCACACATAAGAGAATTGTAACAGACTAGAGTGGACTCATATATGTGAGCAAATTGAGTTACAACAGCAGTTTTGCAGCTTAAACTTACAACTATAAATGCATAAGCCAGAATTTTTTGCATATCAATTAATTCTTATAGTAAGAATCATAAGGAATATAAACCTTTACACTTGTGAAAACAAAGGCAGTTTTTTTTTTTTTTACGAATACAAAATAGTAATAGAAAAACATTAGAAAAGACACAAAAGTTCACTAAACAAAGTAATAGGGATTCAACAATAGTTACTGTATTGTATGATGTTATCTTCAAATTAACTATTTAGGTTAGCAGATATAAACCTGCAAAGTTTGTTTCAAAAAATAAAACAATAATAAAAAATGTCATAAGGAATGAAAAAGAAAAAAAAAAAGAATCAGAAGAAAAACATTTTAAGCATTAACTGCCCCTTTCCAAAGACCAGCAGAAATCGGCAGCACAATTGTCCAAACTATCCTACATATATACGTAAGTTTATCTTTTTCCCTTCCTTCTTTTATTCTTTTTCTCATTCCAACTTTTCCTTGCCATTGAACAAATTCCCCTTTCACACTATCCATTGTACCTTTCATAGTTTCTTTACTCTTTCAGGTTCTCACGCTAACAACACAATTCAATGTTTATATATGTGGCTCTGATTTATTTCAGTACAGTCTCTAGTTACATCCATTTATCTACAAAAGCTTCAAATTTATTTTTTTTTAATAGATAAACACTCCAGTGTGTAAAAATACCACAAAGACAGGTCCTAGAAGTATGGTTTATCTAATTGGAATAGTCTGCTGCAAAGGCCTCTCGTTGTTTTGATAGCCGTGTGTAATTGTTCCTCTTACAGGGGCAGTTTGTTAAAGGCAATCTTAACTACTGACGAGTGCATAGGTCAGATTTGTGTGTAGAAAGATACTTTGCAGGAATCTTTGTAGCTAAGTATGATTTTAAAACAATGAGAGAAGAAGGCTTGCCCAGGCTCCAGCCTGTCCCTATGAAGATGTCTACCTATTTCAGGTTTTCCCATTATACCTGTGATCCTTGGTATTAAACTTTCTTTTCAGAACCTCCGTTAGCAAAGCTCTGAGTATAGTGGCCAATCTGGCAGGATTTTCTGGAGAGAAATCATGATGGCAGAGGCAGACCTCTGGGGACTAGAGTTGTTCCCATCTTTTTAATACTTATTCTAGTTTAAAACTGTTATTAAATTTATAATGTTCTCCAGGAATGCTTTGTTCTATCAACAAACTTATCTATGCTCTAGAATCAGGCTGTCTTCCCTGTGCTGTAAAAACCAGTGAACATCATTTTTGAGGGAAGAAGTAAGAGGAGATAATCTCTACTTTGGCCCAAGAAGTGAAAAGCAGATAAACTTGGATTAAAACTTCTAAATTTATTTTTTGAGAGTTTCAGGATTAAATCTAGATGAGGTGTTTTAATATGACCCAGAGATAGCTGAAAGTCAGCTTCACTCCTGGAAGTCTCCCAGTGAGAAGAACCTCACTATTCTGGACAGCTAATCTTTCAAATGTAGTAACCACAGAGAGAGGACTGCCTTGGACCAAGCACTCCTGCAAACTGAGTTGTCTTGAGGACAGGGCAGTGGAGAAAGTACAGAAGAACGACTTGAATCATGACATAAGAACTAAATCCTATCTATCTCAGGTAGAGAAAAACAATTAAAACAAGAGTTGTGTCATGGGTCTCTAATCCATAGCAAAACATACCTCCAGACTGACTTCAACTGCATTGTCAAACAGGAAATTAAACCAGTAATCAAAGAACCTGAATGGCTACTATTTATTTATTTGGTACAATATCTCACTACTCAGTTTGGATTAGTAGTGATCCTCCTGTCTCAGCCCCACCACCACCACCACTAGGATTACAGGTGTGCACCACCATGCCCAGTTTCGGTGGTCAGCATGGCATGTAGTATCAGGGATCAAACCTGGGTCCTTGTGCTTGCCAGGCAAGCACTTAGACAGCTAAGCTATTTCCCCAGCCCTCGAATGGCTACTTTTTAACTGACAGAAAGAGTGAGAGAGGAAAAAGAGAGAGGGGAGGAGAGAGTGAGAGAGACAAACAGAAACACACAGAGAAAGACCAGAATAAGTGTTCCAGCTATATTATTTACTTTCTAATAACTGACTCTGAATCAAAAAATTCTAAAATTCAAACCTATGAAACAGATCTATTACAGAAAGAAGAAATTTTGGCCCTAGGGAAAAGAGGTTTCCAAGACATTGCTGGTTCTCCATCTAGCCATCTAGGTAGCTTCCCTCTATAGCAGTGCTGGCTAGGCTGTATTTAAAACCCTCTCTGAAAATAAGCTGCCTGACCTGGATGCACACATATTGCAATATTGAAACAAAATCAAATATCTCTCCCAAGGGAGATCATGCACTGAACTTTCAGTCATAATAAAAAAGAAACGTGCAGAAAGAAAACCATCCCAATTGTAACTAAAGGGTTGTAAGAAACAGCTAGCATTAACTCCTTTTCCTGATGTACCTGGAAGGAAGGCCAGGGTAGTAAAAAAGAACTGAAAGACACACACTAATGTCCAGAAATAAGGTGGTCTTTTCCTCTATAGGCATGATTACTTGGGGCTCCTCCATAAAGATTATAGACTAGCCAGAGGGAGAGGGTAGAGAGAGCCCTGAGGCCCTGCGGTCTTGCTGGACCACTGAGGAGATATGTCTGAGCTCTGGGGTCTCCCATTCAGAGCACAGTCCTATGTCCAGTGGCCACATTGGCAATCAGGGCATGCTTATTAGGTCTCTTATAGAACTTCCTCTAAGCTGGGCGTGGTGGCACACGCCTGTAATTCCAGCACTTGGGAGGCTGAGGCAGGAGGATCGGTGCGAGTTCGAGACCAGCCTAGGCTACAAAAGTGAGCTCAAGGCCAGCCTGAGCTGCATAACGAGACCCTGTCTCAAAAAGACAAAAAAAAAAAAAAAAAAAAAAAGAACTTCCTCTAGGGTGGCCTGGATTTCCACAGAGGTGGCAGCTAAATTTAGTTGTTGAGCTGCTATTGGATTCCCCAAGAATCTGACTTAGAGTCTATTTCTTTTAAGGTTACAACCAGGGTAACCACTTTTATTAGTCTTAACTTTTTTCTCTTGGCTTCTTCCTGGTTCTAATTATAAAATAGTGATTAAGGAATTTTTAGTAAAGTACCAAGTGATCTGCGTGAAGCAAAAAGTAACTTTCATAGCCTTTTCTAATATTTGGGGCTGATGGAATAATAAACTTGTCTTTAAGAATAATCTGTCTTTCCATCAAATATGTTTTATCACTACTTCTCATAAATTATTTAAAAGGGTGGCAGAATTTTTACCTTTCTCCTGATAAATAGTTGATAATTAAAATAACTGAAAGACTTAGTTTTTGTCCCTGTCTGACCCTCAAGAGTACATATCTAAAAATGTCTCCTGCGCCGGGCGTGGTGGTGCACGCCTGTAATCCCTGCACTCGGGAGGCTGAGGCAGGAGGATTGGTGTGAGTTCGAGACCAGCCTGGGCTACAAAAGTGAGCTCAGGACCAGCCTCAACTGCATAGCGAGACCCTGTCTCAAAAAGACAAAAAAAAAAAAAAAAAAAAAAGTCTCCTACATCAATTCCCTGTCTGATTGGTAGACTGGGAGAGGTCTTGTGCAGGGATTAGTTAGTTTGCAATAGGAATCAGTTGTCTTCTTGGTTGTCTTTTGATTCTTTAAAATTAAGATAATATTTATCTTCCAATGTAATAAATACTTATAATGCTATTTATTTCTCATGTTTGATTTAAGGGTAACATTCTATCTCCCCAACCTAGTTTATAGATCTAAGTAAGTCCTGTAACAACCTTAGTGTACTTACTAGGATCATAAGTAAACTTTCCTAGATCCTATTTAATCTTGTCTTAGGTCACGGATAGGAAAGGATCTGTGAACATGAGTAGTGTCATATGGCTTATAGTTATAGTTTAAATGCAAGTAAGAATTTTTTCTTAATTTAAATCAATTCTGAACATAAAGTATTCTGGCCATTTTCCCTTTCTTACAGTGCAAGATGAGTAGTAAAAGAATATCCTAATTAATACTTCTCTCTGCATTTCATTTTGTCTCTGGGGATAAGCAGGCCATGCAAAGATGCTGATAAGTATTAATCAGCGTTTTTTTCAGCACGTGAATGTTAACATTATCCTATGCCTAAGAGTACATTCCAAAGGAGTAAGAGATCTTGACATTGAGTACAACATCAGACACAAGAGAAATAAACTGTCATCCCTTCTAATTTCTACTTGATTTTTTATATTGTCAAGGCAACCACAAGGTGACTCGCTCTAGAACCAGTGACTGCCATCTGGAGGAGAGATGTGTGTGACTGATGGCCACTCATACCAACTTTCAATCCTATCTTCCCTGAGAACTCACACTGTTAACTCCAGCAAGTGTTCTTTCTTTCTCTGAATGCGCAGGTTACCACTGATTGAGCTACAGTCACATTTGAAGAAGGAAGTATTGCTAGCAAACCATTAATCAAAGGATCTAAATAACTGTTTCCCAATTCTTTGAGAGAGTGAGGCAAATAGATCAGAGTACACCTCTTTTTAGCCTGTAAAAGAGATCACTTCTAGATATAGATAGAGTCAAATAAATATCCTGTTCACTATTTAACCACCTAGGAAATTTCTCTAGCAGCAAGACAAAGTTATGCTTTTTCAAGTCCATTCTATAATTCTCATGTCTATGAAACTCACAGGTTAAAATTATATCCATCAACCAGCAGGCATGAGTCACATATTCATTAAGGCACACTCATCATCAGCCTTCCACACATACATGAAACAAGAGAAAGGCTGACGGGGCCAGGGAGATAGCCCAGTGGAATAAGTACTGGCCTGGCAAGGTCCTGAGTTCAATCCTTTGTATTGCGGGAAAAAAAAAAGGCTGACTAAAATCTCTTTCATACTTTTACTATATATGCAAAGCACAAATGTAAATCATTCTCCGGATAGCTGCTTTCCTCTAGAAAAGGCAAACAGTTATTGCAAGCTACCTCAGCTTGATTTCTGGAGGGAGCAGTATCTAAATACAAGGTTAGGGAGCTGGGGAGATGACTCCGAGGCACAAGTGCCTGCTGGGCAAGTGCAAGGTCGTGAGTTTGAACCCCAGTCACACACACACACACACACACACACACACACACACACACACACACACACACACAAAATACAAGGTTAAAGTTAAACCCAACAAGTCATAGAAAAACTTAGGGGGAGTTTCTGACTTACTAACAGAGGGAAAATTATACTACATAAATGGAGATTTTTCTGCTGGTTACCCAGTTGGGCTGTCAGGACCCAGCTTCCACTGAGGAAACTTTGGTCATCCACTGAAGAGTAGCCCTGGCCATAAACCCTCAGTTGTTCTCTCAGCTTCTATCAGTTCTACCCCTAACAGAGACTTATCTCCAAACTACTGTTTGAGTTCTGTAAGAAACAGATAAAAGCCTACGCTGTCCAAAGCCCAAGAAAAATCATCACATAGCCTTTTACAAGTATGTAATTATAGTATCAAAGTCCATAACTTATTGGCAAAAGTATTTTCCTCTCCTAAACACATAAATGATGAGAAGGAGACACCTAGGGAGAGAGAAAGAGAGGGAAATCGAGAGAGAGAGAGAGAGAGAGAGAGAGAGAGAGAGAGAATCAAAGGGAAAGGTAGGGGGGAGAGAAGAGAAGAGAAGAGAAGAGAAGAGAAGAGAGGAGAGGAGAGGAGAGGAGAGGAGAGGAGAGGAGAGGAGAGGAGAGGAGAGGAAGA
>PVJA010035449.1:6298-21906 GCA_004027025.1 Myocastor coypus | reverse complement strand
GCCACCAATGAAACTTGTGATGTTGGAGGCTATTGAATCTAAGCCTCCTAAAGCTCGTCTCACCATTCTAGCTGTGTTTCATGCATTGTAATTAAGCCTTTTTTTTTTTTTTTCCTGCTGGGTGGTCAAGGGCAAGTTGAAGCAAGACCTGTATAACAAAACATTCATTTTTTTTGTATCTTCCAGGGTCAAATCCCCTCAGGATTAAGTTTGGAACCATAGGCAGTACTTTGTAGAACTGTTGTCAGTGTCACCCTTTGGGACAAGTCATGGCCATTGCTTGGCCATTTTGCTTTCTGTGAAAGCCTGAGAGAATGTTTTTCTCTGGGTGACTCTCCTTAGACACACCACAGTTCATTCATCCCTTTCCTCTGAGGTCCCATAATCTCCTTGACCAGGACATTTGGGACACCTCTGAGTTATAGGATATTACAGCACAGGTTCCCTTATATCCTGGGTCTTTATTGACCTTGAAGGGCTAGGGCCAAAATATTGGCTATCCTTATAGCCCTTCTTTTTCTCCAATTTTTGGTCTGTTAACTTACATTCTTAGCCGTCCAGCAGAAAAGCTTTGTGATACTATTACTCTGTAACATAGGTACTTGAGCTTATCATCACTGGCTTTCTGAGTATCAAATAGCTTTGACTTAGCTTGGCAATGATATTTTCTGGCCATCATTGATATTCTAATAACTTTCCATACAATGTGATATAAGCAGTTACACAATTTTGACACAGATATTTGGAAATTCATGGAAATACAAAATTGTACCCTTTCAAGAATATGGTATTTGGCCCAGTCTAAAAGAGACTAATGTTAAGCTACATCAGTATACATAAAACATTTACTCCGTAATTCATAGATGAAAAACAGTTGAGATTGTTGGCAAACATGATCCAGTAATATAGATCTTGATCATCTAAGATTAATTTATTTTTATTTATTTTATTTATTTATTTTATTTTTTTTTTGTGATACCAGGGACCGAACTCAGAACTTTGTGCTTGTCAGGCAGGCACTTAAGCTGCCAAGCAATCTCCCCCCAGCCCTCATGTAGGGTTAATTTTAAGAGTGTAAAATTGCTATAATATTTGTAAAAATTAAATAGTCTTACCATAGTAAGTGTCTCAGTTACTCTTTTCTCATTGCTGGGACAAATACCTGACATCCAAAATGAAGGAAGGAAGGGTTTATTCAGCTCACAGTTACTGGAGGTTTCAGTGCCTATTTGGCTGTCTCCAAGGACGAGGGGCACAGGGAAGAGAGCATCCAGTTCATGGCGAAAGGAGAGCAACAAATAGCGACAGATCAACAGCAGCAACACACACACACACACACACACACACACAGAGTCTGTATTTAACATACAGTGAAAAGTAAGGGATGCTTTGAGAAGATAGAAATATTAAGGGTATTAATAGAAGTTTGAGGTTCAGAGTACTAGGCATTTGAAAAATACTCATTAAATATGTTCTTATACTCAGTGAATTTCACTCTTAGTGAAATCACAAGATCTTTAGGCAAATTAATTATTGCTACTGTAAGAAAGCTAGTGTATGAGGAGAGATTGCACTACTACAACTCCCTTTGAAATGCATGAGAAAAGGAATTTATGGGTAAATAGAAGGTTAGCACGTTTATTAGCTACCTTATAGTTCTTAGTTAAAACTCGTTAAAATAACCCCTCCTTGTCATGCTCATTGTTTTGTAATTAAAGCAAATAACATGTAAGTGTCCTCTCTCATTTTGTCTTGCAGACTTTCACTTAGCTATGTAGATTTGTCATGTGTCCTGTGTGACGCTAGTGACATCATTTAGTTTATTGTTTTATAAGCTTTCACTCATCTTCTTGCAAGTGCACAATATATTTAAAAACATAACGTTAAAAAATGCTAAACTTATTCAAAATTTTATTTTAATAAAGTATAAATTTAATTAAATATATACTCATAAGGGTCATGCTTAGCTTAAATAAAATAAAGCAATTCTTTCCCATTTCTTCTGGAATCTAGATATTTATTTATTTATTTATTTATTTAGCTAGTTATTTGGTACAGGGTCTCAGTAAGCAGCTCGGACTCTTAGTGATCCTCCTGCCTCAGCCTCCCCAGAGTTGGGATTAGAGGTGTGCACCACCACTCCCATTCTTGATGATCAGCCTGTGGTAGTGGGGATCAAACCTTGGTCCTTGCCCTTGCCAGGCAGGCACTTAGACCACCGAGCTATCCCCCCGGTACAGGAAGCTGAATTTTTCTACACCAAATTTTCTGTGTATTATATTTTAAACAGCATTAATTTTATTTGCCTAGTGGTATAAAATTCATTAAACTCACTCTTTTCTTCAAAGAGCTTTTTGGTTCTCTGTAACCTAGTAATTTATAGTCACATTGGTGGTACATATCTGTAATCCCAGCACTTGGGAGGCTGAGGCAGGAGGATGGGTGTGTGTTTGAGATTAGCCTGGGCTACAAAAGTGAGCTCAAGGCCAAGCCTGAACTGCATAGTGAGACCCTGTCTCAACAATAAACAAATAAATAAACAAATAAATAAATAAATAAAGTCACTGAAAAGTGCATTCGTTTTCTTTTTAAAAATGTATATAGTACAGGGTGTACAGGGTCTCAGTACACAGACTCCTAGTGATCCTTCTGTTTTCCAGCTTCCCAAGCGCTCGGATGACAGGCATGTCACCCAGCCAGCTCTCCTTCACCCCTTCAGCACGCCCTTTGGGGGGGGGGCGGCACAGCATGCTGGGAATTGAACCCGGGTCCCTGGGCCTCCACAGAGCTATCTGGCCGGCCCAAGTGTATCAGTTTTCTATTGCTGGTGTAACAGAATAGTATGAAATGAGTGCCCACAAAGCACCACCAATTTATTAGGTAATTTTGTAAACCAGAAGTCCAGCATGGTTCTCATTAAGCGAACATGGAGGCATCAGTGGGCTTTCATTCCCTTATGGAAGCTCCAGCGGAGAGCCTGGGAGCTGGCCTCCTGCTTTCCTGGACACCGCTGGCGCTTCGGCCCAGCCCTCTGTGTGCTCGTGAGCAGCAGGCACACGCACGTCTCCGAGCCTCCTTGCATGTCCCCTCTTATCAGCCCCAGGCCATAACGCTTCTCTGCTACATAGAACTGCTACTTTTTGACGGCCACTTTGCGAACACTTCACAAAAATACCCAACACCTGTAATGTAAAGCAAGAGAGGTTAACTTGGTTGCTGGTTTCAGAAATTTCAGGTCATGAGCACTTGCCCCGCTCCAAGGCAGGAGTGGTCCGGCAGAAAGCACAGCAAGGAGAAGCCGCCCAGCTCCAGGCAGCTGCGAAGTGCAGAGAGCGGGGAAGACCCGGTCCGGGACCCGCAGACCGCCACCCTCCAACTCCGGCGAGACCCTGTCCCACCCTGCGCTGTCCAGCAATGCTCCCAGAGGAGGAGGGCACCTGTGATCAAAGCCCAGCCTCAGAGCGTCCCTGACCTCGCAGAGCGCTTCAGATCAAAGCCAAGACATTGTATCTACCGAATCTGTTAATCTCCCTTTCTGAAAGTTCGTATTATCTCTACAAAAATCCTTTCACCATGTTCGTGAATACAGAGAATTAGACATCTTTAGGGGCAACTTTGCTGCTACCGTACAATTCTTAACCTCAACTTAATTAAAATTATTCTTCCTTATCATTCTCATTGTGTTGTAATTAAATCAAACAATAAGCGAATGTTCTAATTTTGCTTTACAGATTTTCACCTAGCTTATCATCCACGATGTACATTCTACCTACAACATCCACCAACTGCAATGTCTTCCTTCTGAGAAAAAAAATAACAAATTGTACTTCATATAATGTATTTACCAGACGAATAAAATAGATCCCTTCCATAGGCAATTTTTTCATTTGAATACATCTACAGTACCCTTGAGCAGCGATTCTATGATTTTGTAATGCAAAGACATCTGTATGTTATTTGAGTCACTCATGGGCTAGGCAATAGATGCCCCTGGATTAGAATTGCGAATCAACAAATACACAGGGAGTGTACGCTGTGCACAGGGATAAATACATGGTTTGTAGTGAAGTCTGAGTTACTTGGGCATTGAAGCTTATAATGAAATGCAATGCAAAAGACTTATTTAAGAGGTGAGGTAGCAGATGTTTTTATCCTATCAGGTGATAGAAACAAGTGGCAAGGATGTTACGATGACCAGAACTGAAACATCTGAGTCTGATTTTGACAACTCTGTCCAAACTTAAGTGTGCTGAATAAAAGTATGTTCGACCTCATGCAGAACGGCTGTCTGTCTATTACTGTCACCTGCCAACTGCACCCTGGACTCAGGTATAATGACATCTTAAAATAAATTTCATAAGGGCTGGCCAAATAGCCCAGTGGATTAAAGTATCCAAGCATCTGCAAGCAGATGCAGGGACCAGGGATTCGATCACTGGGCCTGCCACGCCGGCTCGACCCTCCTCCCCACCCCTGTGCCGAGACAGCAATTGAGACTGCGCGTGGTGGCATGCACCTGGAATCCCAGCTCTTGGGAGGCTGCAAGCGGGCGGATCACTAGGAGTCTAATCTAGTAGTGAGACCCTGAGCATCCTATAGACCCTTCCCTCAAATACAAAAAAAAAAAAAAAAAAAAAAAAAAAAAAAAAAAAAAAAAAAAAAAAAAAAAAAAAAAAAAAAAAAAAAAAAAAAAAAAAAAAAAAAAAAAAAAAAAAAAAAAAAAAAAAGAGATTCATAAGAGTTAATATTATAAAAAATAGTTAATGGAAAAATTTGAGGAATGAGAGGAAAACAAATAGAAGAAAAGGGAATAAACAAATGGTGAAGAAAATTTTGAGAACTTAAGTGGCTGAATATTAATTAAAGACTGATCTTCATAATTGTAATGTGATTATACTTTAATAGTAAGTAATGACATAATACTTGGGAATGCTTCCTCAATTTTTTAACAAACAAGAACAAAATTCTTAGTGAAATATAAACACCCTGGATTTGGCTCCAGAGGTATGACACAGATATATTTCTGTAGAAAAAAAATTTATCATTATTTGAATATTTTATTTTAGCATTTGTTAATCAGTAATTAATACTTTGGAATCATGACTTTTTTCTATAAATGGTGATAATATAATGTATAGCTCTTCCTAGATACCCAAATTTGGTTATTTTCAGAAATTATGAGCATTCTTTCACTTGAAAATTTTAAAACCAGGTCAACCTTTTTGGTATTCAATTTCAAAAATCTGAACTTTACTTGGAGATTTTCCATTTTCAGTTTAGCGATCTCCGTGGTTTCAGAAGCCACAGGTGACAAGAGCCACAGGTGACGCTAGCTCCTCTTGGTGGCACAAAGACCCATGGCACAGTGAACTTCTGTCCCTGCTCAACTTCCTGCCCTCATCCATACATCTTTTTATGACAGAATTACAACTACACAAATAAGTTCCACATGTGTGTCTCGTAAGGGCAGCCAGGAGTGATAGCATGTCTGAGCATTTTTATTTTTGCAGAGTCATCACTCAGTCGCTGTTTTCATTTAAGTCACAGTTGCCATTCCGTTTCATGTCCGTTACCCACAAGTATACGCAATCATTCTTCCTCTTCTGTCACCTCTATATAGCTCATGTCACTATTTACTTAAGCTGCTTTCACCATCTTCAGACTCTCGTGATTCCTATCATTGTCTTTCTGGGATTTGGTCATCTAGAGCCTAACTCCTTATCCTGATTGGCTAGTACACAAAAACACACCAACCCCAATATATGTATTTGTGTTATTTATTTAGCAGCAGAAAATACTTTACTTGCTTTTCCCAAAGATTCAAAATACTAATTGTTCCTCAGAAAATATAAATGTTCTATATTTTTTCAGTGCTCCCCTGTAGATATAGCATTACCACTGGTGCCAAAATCTAAATTAGTTTTGAAAATTAAGTACTTATTGGCACTGTGTGAATAACTTGACAAATTTTAAATCTTAATTAGATAAAGAATCACATTCTTTTAATATCCACTTTTACCATTAATGTATATTGTGCATTATTAAAATACAGATATATCCTACATAATGAAAAAGACAGTCTGTTGTACACGTATAGCGTTAGGAAAGATTTTTTCTTATGAAGCAATAGTGCTTTTTCATATTTAACAAGTTTTAGAAAGACTGGAATGGGATTAGTCTTCATGCCTTTAGTTTGTTTATCTTGGTCAAATTTCTTCTTTTGATTTTTAACCAAAAAATAAAACATATATTTGGAAGAAGAGATATGAAGCAATCAAAATTTGAAACAAAAATTTACCAATACATGCCCAAAGAAACAGAAGTATTGATTATATTGCCTGTCTTTGCTGCCTGAATGGATCTTTGCCTGATAGTTTTTTAATACAGACCTGCCTAGAGCACTTATCAGAAGAAACGTGAAGATTTACGCTTAGAAACTAAGTTCAGTTTGGTCTTTGTTTTTGGTTTTGCTTTTAACAACATTTGAGAAAGTATAAATTAGCAGAATTATACTCACGCAGTATTTTTATTCTGCAGACTTCATAAAAACTGTAAAAACTTAGGGGTCTAACTGTCAGGTTCACTGACTCTGGCAGATAGATTCATGATTCTTTATGAGGAAAATCAGAGGGAGCTCCTGCAATTATTCACCTTGGGAGCCCTGGACTCTGTAAAATATGCTAGAAAAAGGGAACATACCACAAAAGTAAGGTTATTAATTAAGTTTTCTGTTTGACATAAAAGGAGTTTTCCTCCCGCTGCGATGATAAGGTCATTTCCTACTGAGTGAAATCTTCCCTGGAAGGAACATGTTAATATAACTGTAACAATTTTAGCAATATCGTATTTCTAAGAAAATATTTTGTTAATCCTATTTAATTGTCACTCAATTGTGTTCATTTTTTCAGCATTTTAAGAAAAGCCAACATATAAAAGGAAATCTATCATTTCTCAGGATTTGGAATGGCCATGACAAAACACGTAAATGCTTAGAATTAAAGCTCTGGCTGTGCGTGTGTTACAGTGGGGCTCATTGGGTGCAGACATGGTGGAAGCTTACTGGGTCACAGGAAGCTGTCCTGTTTCTTCCTTTTTCACAAGGTATCTCTAGCAGTACTGACTCGAAGAGAAGGTAGGATTATGGTTGCTAGGCTCTGAGATTAGCAACTAACATAAGAAACAGATGGCTGAAAGTGTAAAACGCAGTGGATTCCTTAAAGTACAAAATGCTTTATTTTTGTGAATCAATATTTCTATGGTGAACGGAATGTTATTTGGTGCTGACTTATTGAAATTCTAAAGAACTGAATTTACAATTTTAGCGAAAGAATGTCTAATAATCTATTTCAGTGCATTTGTAGAAGAAAATAAATTAATATTGAGTCAGGGAGTATTTTATGAGATGACTGGCTTCCAACATGTACAAGGTTCTAAAATACTGTACAGAAGAGAGGGGAAGCAAAAGCGGGATCAGGCAATGTCCTTAAGCGAAAGATTAATCTCATCTACCCTTGGGATGAGAGGGCTTGGGGTAAATACACTGCATAGAAGTATTTACCCCAAAAATATTTGTCACCAGAATATAAGAAAATGATTTTTTAAAATTCTAAGTGTGTTAGCTTTAATGTATAGAATAAGAATAAAAGCTAAATAGTGGTTTTAGGGATTAAATGAAATAATTATAAGTACAAATGGTAATTCAATAAATTCTATGGGTTTTTTTTTTCCTTTATCCACTATATTGACTTCTGGGAATATATATATATATATGTGTGTGTGTGTGTGTGAATTTAAAGATATTAGAATTTAATAAAGAGAATGGTGATATTTTTAAAAAGAATGCTAACATTATAAAGGTTTGCTTTTTTGCAGTGGGTTTGCTGCAAGAGCACAGGTGCAGTGAAAACCACCCCTAAATCAAAGCTGACATGGGAAAGGAAGAGACTCATACTAATATCATCATTGCAGGACACGTGGACTCCGGCAAGTCCACCACTCCTGACATCTGATCTACAAATGTGGTGGCATCAACAAAAGAACCATTGAAACATCTGAGATGGAGGGTGCTGAGACGGGGCAGGGTTCCTTCAAGTATGCCTGGGTCTTGGACAAGCTGAAAGCCGAGCGTGAGCGTGGTATCACCACAGACAACTGCCTGTGGAAATTTGACACCAGGAGGGATTATGTGGCCATCATTGGTGACCTTGGACAGAGAGACTTCATCAAAAACATGATTACAGGTGCAACTCAGGATGACTGTGCTGTCCTGATTGTTGCTGCTGGTGTTGGTGAATTCAAAGCTGTTGTCTCCAAGTGTGGTCAGACCCACAAGCACACCCTTCTGGCTTACACACTTGGTGTGAAATAGCTAACTGTTGGTGTTAACGAAATGGATTCCATGGAGCCACCCTACAGCCAGAAGAGATATGAGGAAATTGTTAAGGAAGTCAGCATCTACACTAAGAAAATCGGCTACAACCCTGACACTGCAGCATTTGTACCAATTTCTGGTGGGAATGGTGACTGCATGCTGGAGCCAAGTGCTCACATGCCTTGGTTCAAAGGATGGAAGGTCACCTGTAAAGGTGGCAATGCCAGCGGAACCACCCTGCTTGAAGCTTTGGACTGCATCCTTCCACCCACTCGCCCAACTGACAAGCTGCTCCTTTAGGATGGCTACAAAATTGGTGGTACTGGCACTGTCCCTGTGGTGTTCTTAAAACTGACGTGGTGGTCACTGTTGCTCCAGTCAATGACACAACTGAAGTCAAGTGTGTTGAAATGCACCGTGAAGCTCTGAGTGACGCTCTTTTTGGGGACAACGTGGGCTTCAACGTCAAGAACGTGTCTGCCAAAGATGTCCGCCATGGCAATGTTGATGGTGACAGCAGAAATGACCCGCCAGTGGAAGCAGCTGGTTTCACTGCTCAGGTGATTATCCTGAATCATCCTGGTGAGATTAGTGCTGGATACGCCCTTGTCCTGGATTGTCACACAGCTCACGTTGTTTGTAAATTTGCTGAGCTGAAAGAAAAGATTGATCGCCGGTCTGCTAAGAAGCTGGAAGATGGGCTCAAGTTTTTGAAATCTGGTGATGCTGCCATTGTTGACACGGTTCCAGGCAAGCCCATGTGTGTCGAGAGCTTCTCTGACTACCCACCTCTGGGTCGTTTCACTGTTCGTGATATGAGACAGGCAGTTGCTGCGGGCGTCATCAAAGCTGTGGACAAGAAGGCTGCTGGAGCTGGCAAGGCCACCCAGTCTGCCCAGAAAGCTCAGAAGGCTAAATGAATATTACCCCTAACACCTGCCACCCAGTCTTAATCAGTGGCAGAAGACGGGTCTCAGAACTGTTTCTCCCAATTGGCCATTTAAGTTTAATAGTGAAAGACTGGCTAATGATAACAATGCATTGTAAAGCCTTCAGAAGGAAAGGAGAATGTTTTGTGGACTATTTTGTGCATGTGTGTGTGTGTGTTGGGGGGGTAGTTTTCAAGTTGTTAGTTTTTAAAATTAATACTGTTCAGTGGAAACAACTTGACCAAAAATTTGTCACAGAATTTTGAGACCCATTAAAACAAAGTTTAATGAGGAAAAAAAAAATAAAAAAATAAGTTTGTATTTATAAATTTTGAAACTCTTAACATAGAAATGAAGGAGAAAAATCTCAATTTCTTTAAGTCACTTTGGAAACATCAAAAAACTGCAAGTCTGAAGGACGTTAGCTGCACAGTCTAGCGTTCCTTAGCGGCAGGAGAATGGAGAGAAGGCAGCATTATATAATATCTTTGTAGCAGCGCAGAAGTTTCCATTTCTGGTTATAACATCTAGAGATTGTGGAAATGGCCATTTCCATTCTTAAAACATGGAAATGATGTGAGAAGCGGAAGCCCACAAATTTTCTTGTACCCATAAGGTGGCTTAGGTCACAGTATAAAACAGCACTCTGCACTCTGTGGACACGAGAGAATAGTTTTACAACTGAAGTCTGCCCATGTGGAAGGGAAATTATGGCATTTAAAGGTAATTTTCATGGGCTGCCGGAGACTCACTATGGAACAGCTTAAGAGGAAGAGTCTCCTGAGGATAATATTCTTAAAGGGATTCTCATACACCAGCAAGTTTTATCAAAAAACAAAATAAAACATAAAACCTATCAGTTGGTCATCCTGAAGAGACAGAAAAGACCTTTTCCTGCCTCTCATGGGAGAAGAAAACAATAAACATTTTGAAAACGGTGGATGTGCTTTGTAAGGAAGACGTAATCTTCGGAGGGATGTCACCAGTTTCTGAGGTTCTCAGGTGCTGCTTCTAGAGGTGCCTTCTAGCTTCTTGTCTTGAACACAGAGTTGATCAGAACAAGTGAAAAAGTTAACGTAATTTTAGATTTATAGCCGGGCGTGGTGGCCCATGCCTGTAATCCCAGCAATTGGGAGGCTGAGGCAGGAGGATTGGTGCGAGTTTGAGACCAGCCTGAGCTACAAAAGTGAGCTCAAGGCCAGCCTGAACTGCATAGCGAGACCCTGTCTCAAAAAGACAAAAAAAAAAAAAAAAAAAAAAAAAAAAAAAAAAAAAAAAAAAAAAAAAAAAAAAAAAAACACATTTATTAGAGGTGGGAAAAGTAACTTTCTCTGCAGATCAAATGGAAACCAGTGAAAAGCAGGAAAAGAAGTCCACTCTGCCAAGTGAGGGCAGGCTCTGGCAAGGGGGACTGGCCTCCAGGGTCGCCCAAGTTTTCTTGGAGGCCAAAGAGCTCAAGGACAGTTGCATCATATGTTTTCTTAGGCCCCTTTGGTCCTCCATCAGAGCAGAAATTGAGGTGTTAGGTTACCCATGAGTAAGACCAGTCAGTCCTCTAGTGCCACAAGTTAGGGACATCAGCTGCATGACTCAGAGCGGGACCCTGGCAGCATCCAGGCGCTGTCACCTGCTCAGGGTCCAAAATGCTGTAAGGCCTTGTTCGTCCTCAGCTTTCCTTGAACAAGCTGGGTGTACTTAAAGCGTTAGGAGTTGCCACAAGGATAATTTTCATCCGTCTTTTTTTCTCAGTGCTTCTCATTAGGTGCTCTGCGTCCCAGTGGCTGAACACTGAAAAGGCTGTGTCCAGCAATTAGGCATAGAAACCGAAAGGCTCATCTGAAACTCTACCAGGATCTTTTGAAAATCCTGGGTCTCTCTAAGGGACTAGCCTCTGGCGGAAACAGGGGTGGGGGGAGAGGCCCAGATTCCCCTTAGAGATAAGTGGTGTCTCAGTGTGACAGAAATCGCTCTCCTTGTCCCCCAATCAGAATACTTCAGTTTCTCATTTGCCCAGGTAATGGTTCCTGTCCTCATTCCAGTGACTCTTGTCTCTTAGAATGGGTGGTCACCGTGATGCTTAGCTGGCCGCTATGACGCACATTCAATAAATAAATCCCCAATGGACAAGCCCCTCTGCTTCTTTACTTTCTGCCTGTTTACTCCATATAAGCCCTAGACCACCCAAGATCAAGGCCTGATGTTCTGCGGCATTACAGTTTGTGTATAGGTGTCCCCCAAAGCCTCATGCGGTCATGGGGTGGCTTCTGCAATTTGTAATTGGTTATTGTGGGTGTGGGTGCTGCACCTCCCGTGGGGCAGGTGCTTTGTATTTCAATGTAAAGGAAGAGAAGTTAGCTGTTTGAGCTGCTGCTAGCTCTCCCTGTTCTCTTGCTCTTAGCTGTGGCCATGAGAGGCTGCCCTCTGCCATGTGGTCCTCTGCCTTGGAGCTAGCTGGACTGAAACCTCCAGTAACTGTGAGCTAAATAAATTGGGTCAATCCCAATCATTGCATGTTGATGTGATCAATCTTCCACTAAATCCTAGGTGCTGGATTTGCTTTTCTAGTTGACATTGCTTGAGGACAAAATCATTAACGATATCAGTATCTTCTTCCTTTGAGGTCTCCTTTAACATCATAGTCCTGGGGTGATGACATAGCTCAGCGCACTAAACAACTGTTTTTGCGAGCGCAGGGACCAGGCTTCTATCCCTAGTCCTGCATGCTGCATTGATCCTGCCCTTGGGGCCCACTGAGCCTGTCACTGAGTCCAGGTGTGGTAGTACGTGCCTGTAATCCCGGTGTTGGGGAGGCTGAAAGTCCGAGCTGGGTAGTGAGACACTGTACCTAATACATAAATGAAGAAAATTTAAAAATTAAATACATACATACATACATATGTACCATAGTCTTTTGGCCTTTCTAGAGATAATCATAAAATCCTAAAAAAGGGAGTTCTATACCAATTTCTTTGTCTTTTGCAGAAAAGATCTAACTGAAAAATAATATCACAATTTAGACTGTCATTCTGTACACAGCTCTCACCACTTGCCAGCTTATAGCAGCCCCAAACAATATTGCCAAGCAGCTGTGGGGACAGAGAAAGAATGGGTTTGAGTCCCTCAGAGGTCACGCCCTAGAGAGGGATGTACAACTGTGAGTCCCACAAGCATTCCTCGTGGGACTCCATTGCACTGTCTACCAAATATCTCTGGCAAAGTGGCCCCAGTGCCTTCCCTTACACCTCTCTGCAGTCTGAAACCCACCAGGGCACTTTCAGGGTCAAATTGCTTCCAGTTTTTAAGTAGGTAGCCTAATGGTGCATGGCATGTCCTGGGGCCTATAGAGGGAGAAGTCTAGGCCTGTGGTCCTTCAATGGGAAGCCCTTGCAGAAGGAGGTAGACCTACTGGGCTCCCAAGGTGTATTTCTGTGAGACTAGTACTACTAGGTAGAGGCCTCTAATGAAAGCCACCTCAATGCCTTCTTGTTTATGTTTATTCTTTGAGCTCCATAGACCCTGTGCGGCACTATGACTCCTTCCAGAGAGTGGGCAAAGCTCTCTCTCCCCCAGGAAAGCCACCTGGCTACCTGGGCAGGGTGGGCTCCATCACTAGGGGCCTGCAATGAGCTACTTGAGAAAAAGTTACTCCTGGCATTATCCCATTATTAAAACCATGGGAACTTTGAAAAAGTACAGATAAAACCTTTAATAGCACTGAAGAGAGAAAAGAAAGAAGTCTTGAAAATGCTTCAGCACACGAAAGCTCTGTTTTCTACACTCACAGCCACCTGAGTTGAACTTTACAGAGAGTTTCTTTTTTTTTTTCTCATGCCCTTGGGTAAATATTTATAAATTGCTTTCATTTCTGTTAGCATAAACAAAAGGAGATCTAACCTGAAACAGAAGGGATGTGGGGAGAAGGCCCATGTTTCCTAAAAGAAAGGCATTAGTTGTTGCCTACCAGGGTGCGATTTCCTGGTTTCCATGAGGTCAGCTGAAAACCAAACTGAACAGAAAGGGTGGAATCATGGGATCAACTCATTCAACTAAGCAAGATGGCTGACAACCAAGACCCACACTGGCCACGGGACAAAGCCAGGCCCTGGATACGGGAATGGTGGAGGAGAGACTTGGAGCACAAGCATTCTCCAAAAATGTAAGCAAGCTGAGGTACGCATGGTGGAGAGCAGAAATGTGAGGACAGGGGAGGCGCTGTACTCTGGGCCACAAGCATGGGGCCTACACAGTCCTTGCTGTGACTGGGTTAGCAGCAGTTTCTGGGGTGGCTCTTAACTGACTCACTCACATAATAAGTGAATGATGATAGGAAAGAAAAAATAAATACAGGTAGGTAGAAGAAGAAATGGGACGATAAAGCTGAGGTGAACTTGTAGCCCTCTCTTACCACATGAGAAAGACACAGAGGTCACGAATCCCTCCTTCCTTTCCACATTTCATGCCTACTTTCAAAGGCATGAAGAAACTTCCTGAACTCCACAGATTCCATTCATTTTTTTTTTTTGCTGGCCTCTGGCTCTCTGCTTTTCCTCCAAAACCAACATCAGAGCAGAAGGTAAAGGATTTGGACTTTGTCACAGATGAAAGCCCAAGTAGGAAAGAAGGGACAGGAGAGGCTTGGGGATTTCTTGGAGAAGGGAAAGAGGCAAAGAGAATGCTAAAGCAGTCATTTTCCCCTGAAGCCCACAGATTTCAGAGAGAGAGAAACAACACAATGCCAGTGGGCCTTGCTTCCTCCTGGCTGGGCTTGCCAAACTGTCACCATTTCTGAGGTTCCAGATTGCTGCTTCTAGAGGTATTTTCCTAGGTCTTTGCTGTTCTGAGCAAAGGATTTGGTCAAGACTAGTGAAGAAGGTAGTCAGGTCTCACACATATTAAAGGTAGAAAAAGAAACATGTTGTGTAGAGCAAATGGAAGGCTAATTAAAAGTAGGAAATCTAAAAGTGGAAAGAATGCTTAGCCCAGCCAAGAGTTTAATGATGGAAGGCATTTTTCTATAACTTCCCCTCCTCAGACCTAGGCCACGCCCTTGAGTTCTTGTGAGAAACACTGCACATAATGCATTCTGATTGGTCCCCGCACTGGTGTGCAAGTCCTGCGTCTCTGTGATTGACAGGTCCTGCCCAGCTTGCCATGCCTACTCTGCTGTCTGAGGAAGACTTCATTTTATCTCTATCCTACCAGCAGGAAATGCATATTCTTCAACGTGTGTCTCCATTTTCCTGTGGCATCTAGGTGTGGCTACAAGCATGGCAACTTTAAGGGATCTTGGTGGCAATATCAATGGCTGGCATCTTTAATGTGTCAATGTCCATATCCTGCTTGTGCTCTTGTATTCTACGATGCCAGGATGCTAACATCATGAAGAAGAGACTATGTGACCTGTGCAAGGACTCAAGTTTGATCCCCAGTACTGTATGCCAAACCAGCCCTGCAACCCAGGCTGTGCTGAGCCTGCCACCCAAACCAGGTGTGGTTGTGCCCGTCTGTAATCCCTGCACTGATGAGGCAGAGACAGGAGGATCACCATGAGTCCAAACTACATAGTGACACCCTGCACCCTATAAATATAATAAATACTTTAAAAAAAGATTTAAAATCCAAGAAAACAGAAGGGAAAAGTTACAAATGTTAAAATAAGGTATATTTCACAAAGGAAGACCAGGATAACTATGTCTGAGTTATTCATTCATCTCAAGAATACTGATGATGGCTAGAAAATATGAAATATCTAAAACAAGGAAACAAAGTAGAATCACTCTTATGCAAACATGCTCTGTGCAGGATGCACACATGAATGACGACCTATAACTGAAGAAGAAACCACATGTGAAATGTTTGTACTGTATGCACTTTTATTAACACAAAGGAGGCGTTTTCCAACACTCCTGTTCATAAGGATGAAATAATAAAAGTTAAAAGAATGCTAAAGTTCAAGAAGCATCTGCTGGGCTGCGGTGGTGCACACCTGTAGTCCCAGCACTTGGGAGGCTGAGGCAGGAGGATCAGTGTGAGTCTGAGACCAGCCTGGGCCACAAAAGTGAGCTCAAGGCCAGCCTGAACTGCATAGTGAGACCCTGTCTAAAAAAGACAAAAAGACCAAAAAAAAAAAAAAAAAAAAAAAAAAAAAAAAAAAAAAAAAAAAAAAAAAAAAAAAAAAAAAAAAAAAAAAAAAAAAAAAAAAAAAAAAAAAAAAAAAAAAAAAAAAAAAAAAAAAAAAAAAAAAAAAAAAAAAAAAAAAAAAAAAAAAAAAAAAAAAAAAAAAAAAAAAAAAAAAAAAAAAAAAAAAA
>PVJA010035448.1:0-21846 GCA_004027025.1 Myocastor coypus | reverse complement strand
CACGGAATGCCCGGGTTCACAGTGCAGCTTGTGGCTCGTGTCCATCTTGTGAGTGGCTCTTCCTCCACACATCATGACCGGGGGTGGGGGGGTCTCGGAGACGACGAGGGCGGAGAATCCTCTGGGCTTTTAGGAAATCTCACTCCACTTTTCCTGCTCAATGGTCTCTTTGGTTGGCAGGGTGTTCTCCTGCATCTCCGTCTTTTTCAGCTTGGCCTTATCGAAGCTGGCGATTTCCCCCATGTCTGGTTTGTCTGCCATTTTCTTAAAACAATCCGAAGTGTCTTGCTCCGAGCCCAAGCTCCTGGTGCTCCCACTCGCGTTGCTGCAGCAAGAGACCTCAGTAAATATTCTTAAAGTACCTTAAACTTATTTTAATTTTTCATTTTGATTTCTATTTCATAAGCATATGCATTTTTACTAGCCTTATAGACTGTAAATGTCACTCCCATTGTATGATTTAAATAAGTGATAATTACAATGAGAAATTTATTTTTCCTAATTTTCATGCCAAAACAGAGTAATCAGGGGGCCAGCGAGATAGCTCAGCAGTGTAAAGTGCCTGCTTAGGCAAGTTTAGGCAACTGCAGGGACTACAATTTGATCCCCAACATCATAAGCCTCACCAGCCCCACCCACAAGGCAAGCTGAGCTGACCAAAACGTTTAAAAAAAAAAAAAAAAAAAAAAAAAACCAGTAATCAGTTCAAAGGTTTTGATACCCATCTTATTTTGTAGCTATTCCTTATTCCAAAAGCACTTCATACATTATTTACACTGGTAAGAGTTTGACTGTTATCATTAAAGCAATCAATCTTAAAGTATTATAAATGTTTCCTTTCCAAATCAAAGAATAGTTTATCTAAGATCAATCTGATTAATCTTTATGGTTTCTATTTATTTCTATACACAGACTTTGAAATTTAGCATTTCAAAATTTCGAGATTCAAACACTTAAATGTATTATAAATGTTATTCTTAAACACACTTTCAATATTATTCTTATTTTATTCTTTAATCCTTTAAGCAGATTAGTAAATTAAATGAAAATTTAGAAATGAAAAGATTCACTTGTAATTCGTTTTCAAATTCTTCTTTAGAGTAATTTCCCAACAGAGCACAGCCTTACATTCGAAGCTATTCGAACCATATAAAATCAATGTAAACAAATAATCAAGTAACCAAAATATCAAAGTCCAACTGCTGTCATTTAGTTAGGTACACTTCATCACAATTAGTAGTTCCAGGCTTAGCCAAGAGAATGAACAATATGCTTCCATGTCCATGGGGAAAATGGTCCCTTCTGGTCTAGTTTCAAATTATTAATTTGATAATAAAACTGTGTTACTTGCAGCTGCTTGGACTTTTCTGTATTTTATTATACAATACCAGCAATATCCTTCCAAAAGGACTTGAAAAGTATACTCTAAAGAAAATGCATTTAACAGAGAAATGCAAAAGTATTTTAAGACACTATGTTCTACATGGATTTTCAGACTTGTGCTGTTTTTCTTTTTTAAACTGTTTTAGCAGCCACTCATCTCAATTTTCCTACTAAAAACCTCAACCAGCCACCTCCCTCCTCGCAAAAAAGAACTCAAGTTCTTCATTTTTCTTACTAAATCCTTGTAGGATTGACTTTGTTGCTTATTCTGGTCTTTTGCTTCATTGTTAGATAAAGAATTACAAAAAAAGGATTTATACTTTGTAATTTTTTAAATTCATGCTAAAGATTTTAGATGTGAACTTTATGCTCAAAGTCCACGCCTTACATCACAATTTTTATTCCTTGACTACCTGTACAATTTATTATGCTTTCTCTGAAAGTTTTGCTCATTTATTTGGCAAGTTAAGGATTTTGTATACATGATACCAACATCTACTTAGGAAAAGTGACTTGACTTTCAAATGCTTAAAGTGCAACATAATGAAAAATTCTGGTTGTAAGAATACCTATATTGGACGTAGGTGTGAGAATAATTATAAAATATTAGCTTTAATTTTGGCTTCAGGAATATAAAGATACCACAAAAATAACTGAAGTGAAAGTCAGGTTGTGCTCTATTAGATTTCATTTCAGACCTTTGCTTAATTGGATGTCCCTTTTTAAAGCAATGTTGTCACAGACAATAACATATTGGAATAACAACAATTGAGAGCATTCTGCAACCGTGTCAAATATGAAGAAAAGCTGGAAAACTCTAATGGATGTAGGTCAACAAAATTTGAACACGAAAGTAGCTCTTTTCATACACTTGATATAATGGATTTAAGTCTCAAATAGGAGAATTTCTTTCTCATTCTACTTTTTGTTAGTATAATTATCAGTTCATGTTAAATATTACAGGCAAGTATAGTTTTATAATTGATAAAGAGCACAGAATAATGGATGGGAAGCTGGGTCTATTTCAGTCTTCTGCCAGTCACTTCTGTGCTGGGAGTTCTGTTTCCACCAGTTATGATAACTACTTCCCTCCAAGATGAGCTCTGCCTTATAGAGGAGATGCCTAAAGCTTCATTTTCCCAGAAATTCTAGAAATAGTTTACCAATAAACTGTATCTGTGGAACAGAATTATCATTTTTTTCTATAGGCCTTCCAGGGCAAATATGTAGTCAAATGAACAGGTTAAATTACTTCCAAAAGAACTCTTGATATCTTTTTTCTTTCACTGGTGCAGCTGAGATGGATTACAGGAGATCCCTGCAGCTTTCTGAGGAAGGCAATGCTTTTGTGCTTTTGAGAAAAATTCCCATTGAATAGAAGTTTGAGATCATTAATATTTTCTGAACATTGTTATCTACAGAATTTCAAAGCTATTTCAACTTCCAGTTCCCTATCCACAATTCTTCTGAATTAGAATATAGAGTGTGTGTCAGCTGGGTGTGGTGGCTCACGCCGTAATCCCAGCACTTGGGAGGCTGAGGCAGGAGGATTAGTGCAAGTTCGAGACCAGCCTGGGCTACAAAAGTGAGCTAAAGATCAGCCTGAACTGCATAGTGAAACCCTGTATCAAAAAGACAAAAAAAAAAAGAATATAAAGTGTCTTTTCTCCTAATTAATGCTCCTTCCTAATGAACATATCACCTCAAAGCACTATATTCTCATAAATATTTCCTCCATAGCCTATTTCTAAAGTACTATTTTACTGAAAATTAAATAGAGATGTGTGATGCATTAGCTTCCTTTCTATTTCATTCAAATATTTCTCTTGAATCCCTGCTCATCATTTCAAGTAATACTTGTTTGCAGCTTAATTTTATTCATGCCAGAGAAATATCTTTAAGCTTTCTACAACATTATCTTCTTACAATTATGTCATCATGTACTTCCTTTTATTATCATTTTAAATCTGAGTGATCTACAAAAATATATTACACTCTTTTTGTTCACGTATAACAAGTCTTCTCCACTGAATTTTTTGTCCTACCATATTGCAATATTTCTATATTTAACTCTAAATAAGAGTTGGGTGTACTTAAAGGAATATAAGTCTCATCAGTCTTGAACTCACTCTCTTAACAAGACTTCATGTGATTTCCTTCTAATATTCTTTCCAACACATTTCTTTTCTGTTATTTTCCTTGCTTGTACAGGTTAGATCATAATATTTTAATGTTTTTCTAGTACACAATCATAATATGATTTGAAAATGTTGTGCATTACCTCAATTTCTTCTTCCAGAAGTACTATTCTACGAAAATTTAATGTCCCTTCTTCCTACGCATCATTTAGACCTGTGCTGCATGTCACTTCTACTAAGATCTTTTCTCTGTACTGTGTAAAGTGGCAATTTCTTTGAAACTTCCTTTTGCCTTGAACTATTTTATATGCTTTATAGTCCTTACTATTTCCTAGGTTTGTGGTATGTATTTCTTATGTACCTTTGTTATTGCCTACCTGTCCACTTAGATAATAGTTTTAGGCACTGATTTTTATTTTTTGTTTGATTTTATGTTATAATAGTGGAGATTGAACCCAGTGCCATTACACTGAGCTACGTCTGCAGATTGCCTTATATTTCTTTCTTTCTTTCTTTCTTTCTTTCTTTCTTTCTTTCTGTCCTTCCTTCCTTCCTCCCTCCCTCCCTCCCTCCTTCCTTCCTTCTTTTCCTCTTTCCTTCCTTCCTTCGTTCCTTCCTATTTCATTCCACTTTTTCTTTGGCTAGAGTCTCATTAAATGACTAAGTTGCCCAGCTGCCATAGAACTTGTGATCTCTCTACCTCCAGAGTGCTGGAATTAGAAATGTGTGTACCTTTGCACCACTCAGTAATTTCTTTTTATACTGCTATAACTTAAGTAAATGAATAAATAATTGCCAAATGTTTTCGTTGCTAAATAAAAACATGAACTGATGAATAATTATTGACTCTAGCAAATCAGGTACTCCAGTTGGATGCTATAGTTATGTACAAAAGAACCAAAGAAAATTGATATTGCCCTTAGAGTCAACCATCCATAGTGATTATGTAGATTTAGCTATAGATTATTGTATAGGCATGGAAATAAACGTTACAGGGGAACATTATGATTTTATTAAAGAATCAAACATGAAAGCCTTTTAAGCTAATGATTAGACTGAATTTTAATGGATGATGTGGAATTAGTGGAAAAGTTGATGAATATTCATAACAGATAGAAGTGTATGTACTAATAATCTGAAGTGAGGAGATTGTTATGGTTATAAAATTGATGTGAGATGGGAAAGTAAGTATGCTGAACCAATACTTCACTAGAATAGTTTGTAGACTTCATGCTCATAGCCAGAGCGAGAAATCAGCGGAGAATGTGCCGTAGCTATTGTCCACATGGTGACTGACACATGTAGACTGGCTTGGTTGAGGGCTATGTTTTCCACTACTGGTACTCATAGTGCCACAAGTAAGTGCATAGTATGTCATGCATTACTGCAGATAGTGAATTACCTTGCAAAAATCCCTGGATGAAATATAAAAGGTATAACTCTGAAAAATGTCAATGAATTTATTCAGGATGAATATGCAAAATATTCTGAAACAATGGGCTGGCAAAATACCTCAGTGGACTAAGCACCTCATTGGGAAAGCACAGGGACCACAACTGTGCAGGCCCTGCCCCTGAGTATGCAGAGTAAGCACCTATACTGGACATAGTGGTGCAGCCCTGTAATCCCAGCACTGGGAAGCTGAAAACAGAAGGATCACTACGAGTCTGAGCTACACAGTGAGATCCTGTACCAAATACATCAGAAAAAAGATTCTGAAGTACGATGTCAAAATGTGGAAACCTTAGTAAAAATTGAATGTTTTAACTAATATGAATAAATAGCTAGTACATTTCACCCAATATATCATATCAGGTTTCTTATGCCTACAACACAAAACAAATTTTAGACAAGTACATACTATAAATCTTAGACTTACCTGCAATAAAAGAACTTGGAAAAGATTTCACTACTCAGCTTTTTGTTGTCATTTTCCGGTTCCTTTTCTTTATTCTCTGTTCAGTGCTAACAGAATGGCTTGCAGAATTTCACTAAGTTTTGGCTGGTGGCAGAACAGTAATATAACTAATTAGTAACTTCTGTGTACATCAGGAGCCTTGAAAGGGGGCTGAATATTAGTTGCTCTTCACTGTGCTAGCACAAAAACTTCTATCCATTCTTCACTCGACCTTCAGAGCCATTAGAGCAATGCCTAAAAAAAAAAAAAAAAACAAATTAATGTGAGCTCTTTCCTGGTATTGAAATAGCTGGCTTTTCTCCTGGTTTCTAGCTAAAAACATGCTATTCATTTGTAACAATAATTTTTCTAATAAGCCATAAAATGAAGTTTAAATGTCCTTCTTCTAAGTTATCAAAACAATATTCACTCCATCCACATTTTTTAAAACTGTCATGTGATGCATTAGTATCAAAATTGACCTAAAATGTTTTTGCTGTTGTTGTTGTTGTTATCCATTACTTCATTGTTATTCTATGTCAGGGTCTCATGGACAGGTATGGTCTGAGTAACAAGTTTAAATCATATGTAATTACTAAACTGAACGTTTGACTTTTGGTCACAACTGACATGACAAGTGCAGTATGCTCCTTGCAGGAGCACTGCTACCGATACTTAATGATATCCGTGTTAAGGAAATATATGGGCGCCTAGGTAGAAAATAAGTTTCTCTTGCTCCATGAGTGTGAATATGTGTGAGCACATGTATGTGTGTCTGTGTGCCTGAACTTGTTATGTGCCTAAATAAGTCTGACTACTTTGTTTATTTTGAACAGTAAAAATAGCAGAAACAAAAATAGAAAAAAACAATAACAAGTGAGAGTACATATAGTACAGAATTTCAAAACAGGAAAATTTAACAATGGTTGAATCGCATGTTTTCATCATCAAATCAGTATAAATGAACAGACATAGGTATATAAGACTGATCAAACAATTAAACATTAATACTTTCAATAAACATTAATTTTTTTTAGCTCTTCCAAATGCATTTTTGTATTTAAGTCACTCTTAAAAAAAATATTGTAAGGGTTAAGACTGCAGAAAACGCAAGGTCCTGAGATTGATTCCTGATACCACCCAAAATGTATTTATTTATTTATTATTTATTATTTATTTATTTATTTATTTATTCTTTTGAATCCTTACACTAGGGAGACTACATGATATTTGCATATGTAGGTCTCGTTTATTTCATTTATGAGTATACATTGAAGATACATCCATTTATATATGAATTCTTCCAGTTCATAGCTGAGTAATATTCCTTATAGCTGAGTAATATTCCATTTTATGAAAATACCATATCTTTTTCAACCATTCTTCAGACGATGGGCATTTTGGTGGTTTCCAGAATTTCGCTATCACAAATTGTGCTGCTATAAACATAGGTTCACAGATATCGCTATGATATGATGTTTTCAGTTCTTCTGGAAAAATTACCAGTAAGGGGACATCTGGATTGAATGAGATTTCCAGCTCTAGTTTTTAAAGGCGTCTCCACACTGCTTTCCATAATAGTTGCACCAGTCTGAATTTCCACCAGCAATGGAGAAGTGTTCCTTTTTCCCCACAGCCTCTCCAACATTTGTTGTTAGTTGCTTTCTTTACAGTAGCCATTCTTTCTGGTGTGAGATGGTATCTAAATGTTGTTTTGATTGGCATTTCACGAACGGCTAGCGATGTGAAGCATTTCTTCATGTATTTTATAGGCTTGCTGAATTTCTTTCTCTGAGAAGTGTTTGTTCATCTCAGATGCCCATTTCTGTAGTGGATCTTTGAATTTTGGGACTCTCATGGTTTTTAGTTCTTTATAAATTCTAGATAGAAGACCTTTGTCTGAATATTTAGTTAATTTTTTTAATTTGTGGATTATCTTTTCACTCTGTTGGTAATTTTTTTTGACACGAAAAAACTTTTGAGCTGGAGGAGGTCCAATTTGTTGATCGTTTCACGTGTTAAACATGCATTATGATTCTTGTCCATAAACTCTTTGCCTACCCTGATGTCTTTAAGATTTCCTCTGACTTTCTCCTCTAGGAGGTTTAGGGTTTCTCTTCTAATATTTAGATCTTTATTCCATTTTGATTTTAGTTTAGTGCATAGTGATAGCCCTGGGTCAAGTTTTAGTTTTCAACATGTGGAGAGCCAGTTTTCCAGCACCATTTGTTAAAGAGTCTATCTTCCAGTAAACATGTTTGACCCCTTTTTTTAAAAAAAATAAGGTGGCTGAGTGTGTTTTTGTTTACTTCTGCATCTTCTACTCTATTCCACTGATCCTGAGGTCTATTTTTTTGCCAATACCATGCTGACTTTATCACGGTAGCTCTGTAGTACAACTTTAGGTCAGGAATTGTAATGCCTCCTGCCTTACCTTTGTTGCCCAGGATTGTCTTTGCAATTCTGGGTCTTTGTTGGTTCCAAATAAATTGTAGGAATGATTTCTGCAGGTCTATTAGGTATGTTGATGGTGTTTTGATTGGAATAGAATTAAATTTGTATAACAGTTTAGGGAGTATGGCCATCTTCACAAAGTTGGTTCTTCAAATCCAGGATCAGGGAATATCTTTCCATTTTCGGAAATCCTCTATAATCTCTTTATTCAGAGTACTGTAGTTTTCATTAATTCTTAAGTATTTCATTTTCTTTGGTGCTATGGTAAAAACTATTTTTTCTCTAATTTCTTTCTCAGTGTCTTTGTTATCTATATAGAGGAATGCCATTGACTTTTGTGTTTTGACTTTGTAACCTACTATGCTACTGAATTTCTGTATTAATTCTAATAGCTTGTTGGTAGAGGTTTTGGGGTCTTCCAAATAAATTATCATGTCATCTGCAAATAATGACAATTTAACTTCTTCTTTACCTATTTTTATTCCCTATATTTCTCTTTCTTGTCTAATGGCTGTAGCTAATGATTCCAGCACTGTGTTGAATAGGAGTGGTGATAGAGGACATCCTTGTCTTGTACCAGATTTCAGAGTAGTTTTTCCCCATTTAGAATTATGTTAGCTTTTGGATTATCATAGACATTTTCTATTAGATTGAAGAGGAGGCCTTCTATTTCCAGTATCTGTAGGACTTTGAACATGAATAAGTGTTTTTTTTTAATTCAAAATATTTATTTATTTATTTATTTTAAATTTAGCAATGGTTGTATTACATATTTTCATCATCAGATCAGTTCAGATTAATAGATGTAGGTATATAAGATTGATCAAACAATTAAACATTAACACTTTCAATAAACATTACTTTTTTTTAACAGTTGACACACTGCATATTGTCCTCACAGTAGTTATACAGAGCACAGGGTGTGGGCATGACACACCTTCCAATTGATATTGGTAAGGAAAGAAAAAAATTTAGAGTTCTTATATTAGGGAGACTATACGATATTTACACAGAACATGAATAAGTGTTGAACTTTATCAAAAGTCTTTTCTGCATCACTTGAGACAATCATGTGATTTTTGGCTTTGGCTCCATTTATATAGTGTATCACATTTGTAGATTTACATATATTGAACCATCCTTCCATTCCTGGGATGAATCGTACATGGTCATGATGTATAATCTTCCTGATGATTTGTTGTATTCTAGTGACAAGGATTTTATTGAGGATTTTTGCATCTATGTTCATGAGAGAAATTGGCCTGTAGTTCACTTTTTTAGTTGTGTCTCTTTCTGGTTTTGGTATCAGTGTAATACTTGCCTCTTGGAAAGATTTTTGGGAAAATTGTTTCCTTTTAAATTTCATTGAAGATTTTGAGGAGTATTGGCCTTATGTCTTCTATAAATTTCTTGTAGAACTCAGTGGTGAATTCATTAGGTCCTGGACTTTTCTTTCTTGGTAGGCTTTTTCTTACATTTTGTATCTCATTAGCTGTTATTAGGTTATTAAGAGTTCTTATATCTTCTTGGTTCAGTTTTGATAATTTATATTTTTCTAGGAATCTGTCCATATCTTCTGGGTCTTTAGTTCTGTGACATAAAGATTCTCAAAGTAACTATTTATGTACCTCTGATTCTCTGCTGGGTCTGTAGTAATTTCACCCTTTCTGTTCCTTATTACCTGAATTTGAGTTCTTTCTTTCCTTTTTTTGATGAGGTTAGCTAGGGCATATCAATTTTATTTAATATTTCAAAGAACCAGCTTTTTTTTTTTTTTTTTTTTGGTCTTTTTGAGACAGGGTCTCGCTATGCAGTTCAGGATGGCCTTGAGCTTGCTCTTGTAGTCCAGGCTGGTCTCGAACTGACACCAATCCTCCTGTCTCAGCCTCCCAAGTGCTGGGATTGCAGGCGTGAGCCACCACACCCAGCTAAGAACCAGCTTCTGGATTCATTAATTCTTTGTATTGTTTTCTTTGTCTCAATTGAATTAATTTCTACTCTAATTTTATAATTCCCTCCAGCCTTCGGGCTTTGGATTTCGTTTGCTCTTCCACTTCTAGTCAGTTTAGATGCTACATAAGAGTATTTATTTGTTCTCATTCTCTTTTTAATATGTGAATCGAGAGCTATAAATTTCCCTCTAAGAACTGTTTTCATTCCATCCCATAAATTCTGGTAAGTTGTGTTTGAATTTTCATTAAATTGTAAGCATTGTTTAATTTCTTGTTCAATTTCATCTGTAACCCACTGGTTACTGAGAAGGGTGCTGTTTAATTTCCATGTATTTCTGGCATTCTTGTGGTTTCTGTTGTCATTTATTTCCAATTTCATTGCACTGTGGTCAGATAGTATGCATGGGATAATTTCTGTTTTCTTGAATATACTTAGGCATGACCTATGGATTAACATGTGGCCTATTTTAGAAAATGTCCCACGTGCAGTTGAGAAAAATGTGTATTCTGAAGTGTTTGGGTGCAACACTCTTTATATGTCCACTAAGTCCTGTTGTTCCAGGTTCCGGTTAAGGTCTGCTACTTCTTTGCTAATTTTTTGTCTACTTTACCAATATATTTTGGGATAAAGGGGTGTTAAGATCTCCTGTTAAGGCTGTGGTATTGGATATCAGATTTTTCATGTCCATTAAAGTTTACCTTACATAACACAGTGCTCCCACGTTCGGAGCATATATATTTATGGGTGTTACCTCTTCATCTTCAATTATTCCCCTAACTAGTATGTTATTTCTTAATTTCATTTGACCCAACTTGGTTTGAAGTTTAGACTGTCTGCAAACAGGATTGCTACCCCTGCTTATTTCTGAGGTGCTGGAGCATGTAGTATTGCTTTCCCTCCTTTAACTTTTAGCTTTGGGTTTCTTTATGAGTTAAGTGTGTTTCTTGTATACAGAATATGATTGGATTTTGCTTCCTTATCCACTCTGCCAGTCTATTTCTTTTAATTGGAGAATCGAGTCCATTTACATTGATGGTTATATTTCAAATGTATTGATTTATGATTGACATGAGTTTTACTACTGTTTACCTTTTTTTGTCCTGTGTTTAATTGGTTTCCATATTTGGTAGGTTCTTGCTGTTCTCATTTGTTGAATTTGGATCATTTTGGTCTCTCTCTGAAATTTTTTAAATATTCCTTGTAGGGTTGGCTTTGTCATCCTGAAATTCTTTAGTTGTTCCTTATCATGGAACTATTTCATTTCTCCCTCATACTTGAAGGAGAATTTTTCTGGGTATAGAAGTCTGGGCTGGAATTTTTTTTTTTTTTTATGGAGGACTTGAAGCACGCTGCTCCATGCTCTTCTTGACTTCAAGGTTTGTGAAGAGAAATCTACCATTATTCTGATGTGTTTTCCTTTAAATGTGATCTGTTTCTTTAGTCTGACTCTTTTATGGTTATCAGAATTAAAATAATTTCTCATGCAGTACCACCTACGTCATCCATTAAGTTTTTCAGCATTAGCACCAGCGGTATAGCTCAGCAGACTAAACACTTGCTTAGGTAAGAACAGGGGCCAGTGTTTGATCCCTGACACTGGATGTTGCTCTGCCCCCCCACCCCGTGTGTTTCCTGAGCCAGTAATGGAGTCCAGGTGTGGTGATGCATGCCTGTAATCCCAGCACTAGGGAGGCAGAAGTGAGGAGGATCACCATGAGTCTGAGCTGTGCAGTGAGACCCTGCACAAAAAAAAGAAAAAGAAACAAGAAAGAAAGAAAGAAAGAGAGAAAGAGAGAGAGAGAAAGAGAGAGAGAGAAAAAAATAACCCTTAGCTTTCCAGCATGGAACTGTCTGGAAAGGCCATTCTTGACACTGGTGCACCTATCTACTAAGAATAAGAGCTTATTTTATTTTGTAAAAAATAGACATTTCTGTTTAGTATAATGCGCCAAAAGAATATTCAGATTGCAGTAAATAAATTTATAGAAATGTATTTCAAATTATATTACTTTAAGAAGAAAACATTTACATACTTGTAAGTTGGCTATAGAAAACAATGCAAATGTTAAAGTTCTATGAAAGACCCACAATTAAATGTGCATTGGTGAAGCTATCAAATGCTAATAAAAATAATCCACTTTATCTCATGACATAGCCCATTTCTTCTATTCGAGTGTCATTGAAATGTAGCTCAATTTCAAATTTTCAAGTCAAAATTATAATGGCATTCAGTGAAGAAATGCACTCCTGAGATTTATTTATCAAGAAGATAATAACATCACTCTACTTTGAAACACTGTGTTTATTTTGTTTTTCAAAACAAAATTCTTTCACAATGGTTTCTTTATTTACACTTCTAAGGGCCCATTTCTTCCACTGAGCTATTTCTGAAA
This sequence comes from Myocastor coypus, assembly GCA_004027025.1. NCBI lineage: Eukaryota > Metazoa > Chordata > Mammalia > Rodentia > Myocastoridae > Myocastor > Myocastor coypus. The sequence continues at coordinate 9,628 of PVJA010035448.1, read as the reverse complement.
CACAACATTAAAAAATACAGCTATCTAAACTATCAGGGTAGCACACAAATTTAATTTTTATGCCCAAATTTATGTTTTTAATTTATTGACCAGACTACTTAAATTTCCATAGATTTATTTGTATATTGTAGGTTGTGGCAATTCTCTGTGTTTGCAAGAAAATGCTCTAATGTCTGAAACTATCCTATAAATATACATTTAAGTGATTTTCATAACTTGCAAGTAGTCTGCAAGTGACTTCAATAAATTTTATTTATAGAAATGTCTTGTATGATAACTAACACTCATATTCCTTCAATACTAAACCATTCAAAGGGTCTATCTATGAGACTTAAGAAAGAAGTAAAGTTATAAGCATTTTGCTACAGGATCTTTTCTTTAAACAATCATGATTTCAGCAAATTATGTCAGTGATTTACTTTTTGCAAATGACAAAAGAAATTCATTTTTATACATACAAAAGCCTCATTTTGTTATAATTTCACATCTTAGAATAATTGTGCAGTGTAATTATATTTTTAATGAATAACATTATGAAACTAAGTTCTTTTTTACTGCGATTTAGATTTTTATTTTAATGTGATTTCTCTCTAAAGGACCATATTTGTTCTTAAGATCTTTGCGAATGACTTTTAGAGTGAAAAATAAGACAGTGAATCAATTCTAGTTCAAAGGAAACGTGATAAATCAATATTTGCCAGAGGGGAAAACCAGCCTGCCCTTTGTGTATACTGCAAGGTAGGAAAGGAGTCTCTCTTCTCTTAAAAGAATATTTTCAGAAATTTATTTTAGAACCAGATACAATTCAAGGAAGACTAATTTCTAGTCTGTGTCAGCTGTTTATCTCAAAACTTAATTTTTCTGCATATAAAAAAGCTGCACAGAGTTAGACTCCTGCATAACATGCAGCAATGAACTGCTTCTGATTTACTTGTGGTTGTATTCTGGATCCTCAGAATATTAACTGTTTCACTGTAGACACACAATTAATGATAGTTTGAAAAAGTAGATGAATGAAAGCTTTCATATAACAATGTGAAAGGTATTATAAATGTTAATAACCCTAAATTAAAATTTGTATTAATAATTTAAGTGTAATGTTTATCTCTAAAGATAATTTGAAGTATTCATTGTGTTTAAATTGATTTTGGTACTGCATCATCAGTATATTAGAATAAATTAATTAGTTAATAAAGTGTCTCCATTCTCTTTGGGATTGTCAGCACTTTCAAAATTATTTAACAAGTAACATTCCACTTACAATGTGCTTGTAAATTTAAGTTAAAGTTTTGAAGCATCTATTTTATATACATAAAAGACTATTTCAAATTAGAAACATAAAAATATATATCATTAGATTTCATAGAAAACTGTACCATTATAGAGCAGGGGTGGTGAATCTGTGGCCCACTTGCAGTAACTCATTGCTCCTTTTCATTGAAATCTCTAAAAAGATTATTGTCACTGTCATAGAGTAACAAATTCAAATCTAGTATTCAGAGACAAAGCTTACTTCTTAAATAGGAGTACTACCTACCAGGCTAAGTGTATCTATTTCCATATGAGAACAGATTATGTAAAACAACATGTCGCAATGAATAAATTGCAAGCAGAAATGGTCAAAACCATGAAGAATGAGACTGAGATCTGGATTTGCATAGAAAAAATAAATATTATAATTTAAATGTGGTTTAATCACAATAGGCACTTAAATTATTATTTACATAAAATAATGGTCATTGGAGTGCCATGAAAGAGAATAAATTTTTAGCTGTATAAATAATAAAACAGCCAAATTTTTTAAAATAATGTTGAGTAAACTTTGTACCTCTGTTACTCACCATCCATGAGAAAAAATACACAGCATGTCTTAGTTAAAGGAGGAAAGGTTTACTTCAGCACATAGTCCATAAAGACTTCAGCCCACAGTTAGCTGGCTTAAAGGAACACAGTATACTCAATGCATCTTGTAGCAGTGGAATGCACTACAGCAGAATGGCAGAACAGACAGAAGCCACAGAGGTAGCAATGCAAAGCAGACTCCCTTTTCTTTTTTAAATTATTTTTTTAAAACTTTATTTAAATAAAACTTATATTCATGAAATGTACATTTTAAAATTTATATGGTTTTATTATTACCAGAGTTATACAATCATCAACACAATCTAATTTTAGAACTTTTCAGCATCCCAAAAAAATCCCAAGCTCCACAGCAGCCCAGCATACAACGCAGTTGCACTCGCTGCTCTGTCTCTGAGTTTTCTTTCGTGTCACAGTACAAGTGAAGCCTCTACTCTACAGATACCTGTGTATCTTTAAACACCTCACCTAGCTACCAGAAGAGTAAGAAGAGCTCAGCGGCAAAAGTTCTTTTGTTTATCTCTTTATCACATCTATAGCAAAAAACAGTCACCTTCTATTAAGTAGACTGCAGTGAATGTCCCCAAGCAAAGAGGTCCACATCCCCGATGTCACACTTGGCCATATGTCAGTATTACCTTGGAAGATCAGAAGGTATGATGTATATGAGATGCCACCCAAACTTTGAGATCTGAGCAACTTTAGTTCTACCTGTAAATATGATCACAAATGATAGCCTATTTATTTCGTTTCCTGTGTGTTGGGGACAGCGGTGTTGGGGAAGATGTTTGTTATGATTTTAATATTGAAAATGAAGTTCATATTCTTATTCTCGGCCTACTTCCTGTTTAAAGCCTGAAGATGGAATTGTCATTACGGTGGGAAATAGTTTATATATTCTTTTCCTTATACTCTTTCTTTTTTTCTTTTTTTTTTAACTCTAAATTTTGTACTGCATTTAATAACAAATAACAATGTGACAGTTTCAAACCATGTGAGTAGTACATTTCCAGTATTTGGCCCAAGTCTATCACCATGCAGACTCTCCTTTATCCCACCTGACCTACAACCCTTTTGTGTGGTGCCATTCACATCTCGGGGGAGGGGGTTCCGGTCTTCAGTAATTCCATTCATCCACAACCAGAACTATGCTACTTCCAATCAGTGGACTACTTTATACCATGCACGTTTACTCCCACTGTCACACACCCTGGATCCAGTCAGCTCTGCACAGAGCCCCAAAATGAGTGCACGGCTTTTTGAGGCCAGCAAAAGATAAGCCATCGCACTTTATTAACCAACATTAGCAATTTTAACAATAGGTGTAAGACGGAACAAGCAGACATAAGATGAAATAAATGCTCTTGCTCATACTATATCATTGTAAATATTTGCACAAGACACTGAATTTTAATTAGATCTAAAGCTAAAAGAGGGGAGGGGGAGACAGCTCAGTAGAATATCTGCTTGCCTGGCAAGCACAGGGTCCTGAGTTCAAACCCCAATACCTCAAAAAATAAAATAAAATAAAATAAAGTTGAAAGAATCTGAAGAGATTTTCAAAGGTATGAAAAGAAATATCATTTAGCTTCATTTCCAGTCCTATTTGAGAAGATATACCTTACTATGAATATTATAAATATGTTTTAAAAAAATTATTTCAAGGGATGGTAAGGTAGTTTGGCTATCTAAGTGCCTGCCTGGCAACTGAAAGTAATGCCAGCCCAGTGCAGTAACAGCCCCTGAAACTGGGTGTGGTGGTGCATCCATGTAATCCAAGCTCTGGGGAGGCTGAGACAGGAGGATTGCTGTGAGTCTGAGCTGCATAGTGAGACCCTGTACCAAATAAATAAATCTTAAAAAAGAATTTAAAAACAACTTGTACTATATGAATAAGAATAAAAATAGCCTAATGATCCTGTGATTGCAGGCAACGTGATAGTAGAACGGAATTTAATTTGGTTGCCAAGAGAGTGACAATGTTCTTAATTAATTCAAGATGTTTAACTTTTGGCACCATTTTGACATGGCTAGGGGTGTTGGGGAAGTGAAGTTGCTTTGGACCAGATCTGGTGAATAAGGCATTATGTGGACTCACCTTATGTTTGTGTGGGTCTTCTATTCCATTAAATTACATTCAGCAATAGTTTGATAATACTCCGTAAAGATACTCATGGAAAGACTTACTAAATTGCTTTAGAAAAAAGGAAAGAAAAGTAGCATAAATTTGATTGTGGAGCTAGGTCTGCAGCCCAAATGCCTGCCTGCTCAGGTACCACATGCCCTGCTAGTCAACAAAACAGGGCACAGTGGCAAACACCTGTAGTCTCAGTGCTGGGGAGGCTGAGACAGGTGGTTCACTATGCGCCCATATTGCAGAGTGAAACGCTATACCAAACAAATAAGTAAAAGACTAAAGTTAATTAGAATAAATTAGTTTGAGCTGCAGAAAATATTTTAAGATTAGTGGCATCATGTCTTTAGCTATAATTTTTAAAATTTGAATACATAATGAAGGTTTTTATCATATCTTATACTACAATTGAACTAGAAAAGTTATGAGAATTATCATGTCTAGGTACTGATTCACATAGACACTGTATATATTTTTTTCGTACAAGTAAATATCTATGTCTGTACCCACATTGATTAAACATATACATCTTTAAAGCTCTATTTTTTGTAGTAGTAAAAACTATGGTAACTTGAGTTCATATCTTTTTAATTTCATTTTATAACTGATACATGAGAACAAAAAAATTGTACCTAATACTGAGTACAGTGTGGTGTTTTAAAAGTTCAAATTTTTCACAGATCCTGATTGAGATACATTTACATTATGACCATTATTGCCCTTCTAATTTTTATGTTAAATATTTATAAATTTCATATAGAAGCAGAAACAAATACAAATCAAATATAGACAGTAATGTATTATCTTTGTTTATTAAATTATTAGTTATTACTTATTGGCAAATATCATTTGTATAATCATATGTTTCCTTTTTTAAAAGGAACTGAGAAAAATTGAGGTGCTTGGAATGATCATATGGAAATATATTGCCAAATAATGATATATAGCTTAATAATTCCAACTGTTTCTCAAAACACTCAAACTTGTTTTTTAAGTGTCTGGTGATATCACCTGCATTTGAACAACCTGCTACAATCCATAAGAATCCTGTAGTGATTTGTCATGATTTAGCTGACAGTGGACTGAAATATTATTTTGCACATGAAAGAATATTATTTTCTGCATCATTTATTGTCAGAAATGAATAGCTTGATGAACCCACTTGAAACTCATTAGAGTACACGGATGCTTCTTCCTTTCTTTTTTCTTTCTTTTTTTTGCAAATGATGAAATGGACTGTGAGTTAGCTCATATGATTTTAAGCAGGTAGAGATAGATGTGTTGTAGTTAATATACATGCAGCTTGGTAATGACATGAGGCAAACAACCCTGGAATCTAAAGATATATCAAAGAAGATACTGGATTTATCAGCCTATACTACAGCTGCATAGAGCAATGAAACTTCAACTTCAAGGATAAAATCACGATGGATAGATGACAGAAAACAGCATAATCTTCAATATTAATTAATTAATATGATCAAATTTTGTTAGTGTTGTTTTAGTCAAAACTTATAAAAGTAAGATTTTATAAAAACAGTATAATGCCCAATATTAGTTAATATGACCTGACTTACATTTTAATGGCATCTTAGAAATTGATATCTATTGATGTTTAACTAAAATAAACAAGCATCACATCACCAAGATTTAAAAAAACACTGTAAGGACCTGTGGGTCTCAGTGTGATTCATTCTACCCTGGGAGAAATAGCAGAAGGAATAAGGAAAAGACAAAGAAGACAAAAGTTGGATTAGGAGTTGAGTTGCTCACTTGATTGGTGAGACAACACTTTGAGCAACAATGTGGATGTTTATTTATACCTTTGCAAAGTTGATAACACATGACACAAGGTTGCCTAGTGACATAGCTCACATTAGCTAGTCAGGATGCTTATCTCAGGACTGAGGTAGCTTGTTTGCTTTAGGCACTGAGGCATAGTCCTACTTACGTACATGTGACCCATTTTTGCTTGTGTGGCTCCCAACAAAAGATATTATTAAAAGCTTGTATTTTTTTTGTTTTTATTCTTTACTCTTCCTTGTTTGCTTATGAGAGAAAAAATGCACCATGTAGTTTAGACAAGCTGTGGATGCACTACGCAGCCCAAAATGGCCTTGGGCTCACAGTAATCCTCCTGGTTTAGCCTTACAATGCTGGGATTACAGGCATGTGTCACTATGACTGGAAAAATCCTGGCATGGATATTGGGTTAGTAAATACAGAAATAGCCTAAAGAACACAATTGCACTGTTTTTCTACTTACTTTTAACACTTTCATTACATATTCCGGATCATTGAAAACACTGAGATTTCATCATCAATTTTAGATGGAAAAAATGTTAAAAACAAGCAAGAAATTGCACTAGAAATTGGACAACTTTTGTTTTTTAAATACTGTTGATATGGTTATGTGTCTTTTGACACTTGAGATCTGTCTCATTATTATAAACAATTCATATTTGTTAGAGGACATCAGTATAGTCTCTTTAGGTTCTTATTACTCACAAATGCATTCTTAAATTTTTAATTGAATGATGTACAAATGCATTTCAAGATAATGTTGATCTGTTCCATTTTATCACCAAAAAATCATTCTTCAATATCCTCACAAGAAAAAAAATATATATCCTCACAAGAGAACAATATCTGGTAATACTAGTGATCAACACATGACTGATGCTTCCATCTGTTCTTATATATTTTGTTTTAAGGTAGTATTAAGATATAAATTACTTACTATTAATTATTCAGTTAAAAACTGCTGTATGATTGTGTCTTACTTATGGAAACATTAAAGTTTTGTAAAACAGTGGACCGTCTAGTTAAAATTGGTCCTGCATGAACAACTTGGGTTAAGGCAGAAATTAGTTTCAATTTAATACCAAAACCTTGAGTTATGCCTGGAAGGCTGACTTCTTGTATAGTTTTAAACAAAGATTTGCACTGCCAGAAAGGCACATACGAGCATCAGTCTGACCCAGTTGCACCTTGGTGGATATGATTTCAGTGCTTTGTATAACTGACATGATTAGCGCTGTCAAAATGTCTCCAGAAAAGCTAAAAATGAAGACAATAAGGGAAGGGAAGGGAAGCAAACCAATCCTGTTGAAAAGAAGACAGTTGTCAAGTGAGTGGCATACTGTCAATGATCTCACTAATATCTACAACATACTGAAATCCACCATCTTTGCAATCTTAATGAATAAAAGAGTGTGTGAGGAATCTACTGCTGCTAAAGGTGTTACTCAAATGAGTAAGTCATGACCAGCAGAATTAAAGGATTCGGCAAGGCTAGTGTTAGTATGGACAAATGAAAGGCAAATGGCAGCGTATAACCTACCTAAGCCCACAATCTGAGAAACTGCTAAAGCTATATGCAGATTTTGTTAAGGATAACCCACCCCATAAGGGATGGTTTCATAATTTTAAATTGAAAGCTGCAATTCATAATGTAACTAGGCAGGGCGAAGCTGTCAGTGCTGATAAACATCTGCTACAAAGTACATGTGCCACTTCAAAGTGATGACACAGAAATTTTCACTTGAGTTGAAACTGGCCTTTTGTCTAGGAGGTCATAATGCATTACCCAGGAAGAGAAGAAAATGCCAGGCCACAAGTCTACGCAGGAGAAGCTTGCATTATTGATATGTACCAATGCCAGTGGTGTCAAAACTGTGTTGGCTTACCACTCTGACATCCCCGGAGTGTTCAAAACACATAAAGTCATGAAGAATAGGCTAGAGGTCGTGTGAAGCACTAATGCAAAGGCCTAAACAATAAGAGTGCATGTTTTCAAGTAGAACAGAGATGTTTTCTGTCCCACTAAGAAATATCTAGATGACCACAGCTTACCAGTCAAGGTTATCCTTGAAATGTTGATGATAACACAGGGTCATACCTAGTTAGCAGTTGTTGAAGAATTTGTCTGTGGTTAACACAGACATCTTACAGAGAACTGAGTAGTATCACTGTGACATAGCAAATATTACTATTCTTTTTATAGATGAGAAAAGCCAAGATACAAAAATAAGTTTACATTATTTCCCAAAGCCCTCTATATTACAAGGGTAACAAAAACACCAAAATGATACCAGGATTTCCACGTATATTTATTTTGCATGCATGGGCATTAACTGAGATCATTCTCAAAAGACTAGGTCCCAAGGACCCAGTGTGGAAGGTCTGCAAAGAATTTAAAGGGGTAAAAAAAAGAGGCAGAGTATGTGCCTACTTTTGATTGGTTCTAATAATATGCATCATGGTGGCAAATTATGCATCACAGTTGTTTCTAAGAGAACAAACAGGAACTTATAAGAGGAACTGTGACCCACGCAACTAAGACTGACTAGGGTGGGAGTGTTTCTGTTTCAATACAACTAACTATACATTGTGAATTCGAAACCGGAAGACAAGTATTAAGCATTATGTCTTAGTGTCTGAGGGAATACCTATAAGAATACAATCATGTTATTACCTTGTTGAGCAAGTGTGTTTTCTAAAGGTAAAAACAACTTTTCAAAAATATTTTAAACAAAAGGCTTGAGAAGACAGAGGTTTGGCCTTAAGGAAAAACTGTGTGGCTAAATGTTTGTAGCAGAAAACAACTTTGAAGCATATGTAAAATACTGCTTTAAAACATGAAATGGAAGCTAGTAAAAGTGTTACTATGTTTTGATAAGAAAACTATGATTACTTCTGATCTTAGATCTTTTCCGCCTGTTTTCTGGATCTCGATTTTTGTGGTTTTTTTTTTTTTTTAGAAATATTGTTTCTTTGTTTTTAGTCAATATCTTTCTTATCTTCAACTTTTTCTTTGAGTTGACCTGATCTAACCAAAATATTTCTCTTTCTTTTTACATCTGCTTTTATATCCACTTCACTATACAGTCCTCAGATTTATTTACTGATTAACAATGGCAAAAAGATAAAAGACAGTAGCTCAGCTTATATAGCTGTAAATCCATTTAGGAATAACAGAAAGATCAAGTTCAGCTAGAGTTTATACTTCTGAGGGATGTGGGAAAATTCAACAATTCAAGACAATCGAGCTCTGTCCTCTGCTCCACTGTTCCTGTTCCTCTTCTAACATTCCCCTTCAGGGCATTCTGAGAGACAGAAAGCAGGCAATTCATAGAGCAAGTCAAAAAGTTCATTTATGGAGCTGGCTCACTTTGTGTCTCAAATGGAATCTTCATTTTAAAAGTCTGACCCAATTAAAAAAAAAAAAGACAAGCTTTTGGAGAACCTAGACCAATACATTGTTTACCAGTTTATGTTCTTAAAGATAGAATTTTGTATGTGGAGGAAAAAATGAGAGTCCTTACATTTTTAAAGGTGCCAAAATGGAGGCTGCTACAATATGTTTAAGCTTCAAGTCAGCCAAAGTCCTCTTATCCTACAACAAAATCCTCTTATCCTACAACAGGGTAGCTTGATTATTCCTGAGGAATAAATTCACAAAATGTTTCAATAATGTCTCCAAATTGGATCACCTACTATCAAATATTTTAAAGAATCAATTACAACTTATTTTATATTAACTTAAATTGCTATATGGTGAATAAAATTGCCTGCATTGCTCACATGTTTTTAAAATGGTGATGCAAAATATTGATCCAAAGTTAGCAAAAA
>PVJA010035447.1:0-21826 GCA_004027025.1 Myocastor coypus | reverse complement strand
TGTCTGCAACTGTGTCTTCAAGGTTCAAAACTCTATCTTCATTTTCATTCATTCGGCTCTGCCAACTTGTGATTGAGGTTTTATTTTCTTGTATATCTCTTTGAAACTGTTTCATGTGATCTATGTCTTTGCTATATTGCTCCGTCAGGGAGTCTATCATTTTTCTATTTTCCTCTAATTTTTTATCGATGTCTTCTTTAATAGTATTGAAGTCTGTCATTATTGTTATCCTTTCTCTCTCTAATTCAGAGATTATTTCTATTCTGTTCTCCTTTCTGTAGTTGTTCCCCTACTTGGGATGCTATTGATTTAGGCATGTCTTTGTCAACTTTGGATATTATTTCTGCTCTAATGTCCTCTATACGTTTCTCCAGCCGTTTTTCCACTTCATGTATATATTTTTTTTACTTCAGATGTTATCTCTGATCTCAGTTGCTCTATAAGTTTCCACACTTGTGTGTCTGCCTCAGATGCTATCAATTCAGATGTTTCATCTGCATGATTCCCATTTTCTTCCATGGTAGCGTCTTCTGTATTTGGTTTGGGTGGGCACGGGCCCTGAGATTACATCCTACTCCTTGTTGTTATCATTTTGTATGGAAGCGACCTCTGCACTTTGGTGGCGTTATGCTGTGTCTATGGGCCTTTGGTCTGGAGACTCCAAGGTGGTTCCCCTATAGAGGTTCCTAAGTCTGTGTTGGAGCTCGGGCTGCTAGCTCCTGTGAAGCCCTGCGGGTGTGGTCTGTAGGTGGAGGTGGATCTTTGGGATTGAGTATTCCTGGTAGGCTCGTGGACCAGATCGGTTGCCAGACGATATGTTTGATGGGTTTGGTACTGGAGCTTGGGCTGGAGGGGTTCAGAAAAAGGGGGGGGGGAGGGGAAGCAGGGAAGGGGAAGGCGAAGGCGAGTCAAGGATCCTGACCCAGCCGGTGCGTGGGCCGCGCTAGCATCGGGTCGGGGCTGGAACCCCACCTCATTCTTTAGATAAAGATTTCTAGCCTCCAAGAAGGCACTCAGAAACGCTGGAAAGACGTCTTCCTAACTGGGCTCATGTGGCTGTGCTGCTCACGGAAGAACAGGTAGAAAAGTGGGTGTGAATGCATGAACAGTTACCTCAAAGGCACTCTGACATGGCCAGTTCTAGCAGTTGTCAAACCTCCTGCAAGCAGAACATGCTCTGCTTGAGTCTCGTTCATCAGTAGCAACAAATGCAGTTCAACAGCTAGCCTCAGATCAGCGTTACTCTACTTGTATTTTTCTTTGCACCTCAAACTCCAGCAAATTCCTTCTTTAAACTGTTAATGTAATTCTGTTATCAGAAATGACTAAATGATGATTCTTTCATGAAAGTGAGTACAATTTCCTACAGATAAAGCAACATTTTATCTATCTATCTATCGTAGGACTATGCATGTTAACTGTTTAAATGCTAAAAGTATAAGCAACTTCAATTAAATTATTTTAAGTAGACACAAAGGCATGTATGTGCGTGTGTGTGTGTGTGCATGTATGTATATTTGTATGCATTTGGTTGTTACAGGGTCTCACTATGCAGCTCAGACTCATAGTAATCCTCTTGTTTTCTGCCTCCCCAGTGCTGGGATTACAGGTGTGTGCCACCATGCCCTGACTCCACTGGCTCAGCACACGTGAGAGCAGGGCTGGCATGACATGTATTTCTAGGGGATTGAACCCTGGCCCCTGCACATGTCTAAGTAAAATAATTTTAAATAAACACTAAAATAAGACTTGCCAGAACAGTCTCTGTGTCATGGCAAAATGGGTTACAATTCAAAAAAAGTCAATAATATTTCTTCAAATATTCCTGCATCCCTTTAATAACAATAATGAATATTTTCAAATTAAGTATTCTCAAATGTCTATTTTAGGCCTTTAAACTTTCAATAGAGCATGGTACAGTTAAAATATATGAATATAGAGCCTGTGCTTCTGGCTCCTGATACAGAACTCCTAAAGGTGACTATCTCTTGAATGATGGTGATATCTTTTTGCTTTTCGTAATGAGCTCTTCATACTAATGATGGTTCATACTAATGATGGCCCTTGGTTAGAAGATGAGGGCTGGTCACCAGAAAGAGTAGGAGCTTCTGGTTCTACCTGATAATGGATTAGAGAGTTGGAGCTCTCCCTCTATCTATGGGAACAGTCACCAATGGCCAATGATATACAACTCATATCTACATGATACAACCTACATAAAAACTCTTGAACTATGAGGGCTGTGGAAGTAGCTCAGTACACTTGCCTAGTATGACTGGGGTCCTGTGTTTTGTGTCCAGAATTGTAGAAACCAACCAATAACACAATCTCTTGAATAATGAGATTCAGAGCTTCCCAGATGGCAAACACTGATGTTCAGGGTTGGAGGGGGACTGCAGCCTCTCTGTGTCCCACACTCACCCATTTCCCTGTGAAGCCCTTCCACTTGTAGTTCTTGAGTTCTTTCTCACAAATGATCCTAATGAAAATGCTTTCCTGATTCTAGGACTCATTTTGAGGAGGGAGTCACAGGGATCCCTCAATTTGGCATGGCCCAGCAAATGTCAGTAGCCTGGGTACCCTCTTCTGGTTGGTGTCTCAAGTAAGGACAATGAGGACCAGTGTGGAAAGGATACAAATTCAGTTATGGAAGAAAGCACACACCAAAACCTATATAGAGGATAAAGGTTTTTTCAATACCATATCCTAATATGGAATGGAAATATCTGTGCTTGTATCATAAAGATTCTTTATGATTTTATAGAATCATAGTCCTAAAGTCTTCATTATGTTGCAAATAATTATTTAATTATTTATTATGGATTGCTATGGCTTAGATCTAAAATACCCTCCAAATCTCTCATGTCTTTAGAACATGACTTGATCTTGGGTGGCTATAGCTGACTTACTGTGAGGAGGGGTCCTCGCTGGAGGTAGCCCCTTGGGTGTGGGGGCCTGGAAAGGTGGGCTTTGCTACTGACTGCCCCCTGCTCACACTACTTTCTGGCTGCCATGGGTGGAGAACTTTTCCTCCTCTGTGCCCCTGTGCCATCCTGCTTCTTGTGAGCCCAAAGTGAACCTCTCCTCCTTGAATTCATGGTTGCTGGCTCCTCATCCCTGGGACAGAAAGTGACTGAGACATGGCTGAACTGAACTCCATATAGCAAATGAACATACCGGGCTCAAGCAATACAAATTACATAGACTACTCCTGATGCTATGAAAGTTCACTTAATTTTGACATGAGATCCTTTCATCTTGGAATTTTATAGAATAGGAGGGATGCATGTGAGCTGGGACATGCAGCTGCATCCAGAAAGAACATGAACATGACCTCAGGCACATGGAGCCAATGGGAAAGGCTGAGGAGAAAAGAAGGGGCATTCGGGTTAGCCTTCCTGAAGCAGTGACACTGGGGAACAGGCCTGGCGGAAGGGAGCAGCCTTTTGGGTAGGCTTGTCATCCTGGGTTTTCTTCACCTCTTCTCTCTGAGTGATGTCCATATGTTAGGATGGGGACAGATACCATGAAGTATCTCAGTTGTAAACCTCATCTCATCTGGTTGCACACACTGCCCATTAATCTTAGCCACTCCTTCGGGCTGTCCGAGTGCTAAGTTTCAGCCTCATGATTGTCACCTGAACATGTTACCAGTCTCAGCTCTCAATCGTTTCAATATGTTCATGATTTTCCCAAAACCATAGTTTTTTCAGGTCACTGTGTTTTTGTCTCCATTGGCCTTGGCATAAAATCCCATGGCCATTACCAATAACTGTACCAACTCCAACCTTACAATATTCAATTCAGGTATCCCACTCTTTGCCTACTACCTTCTGTCTTTCGATCCTTTGGCTGCTCATGCACATTAGCCTCCAATGTCCTCACTGCCCTCAGCATCTAGCTTAAAATGCCTGGTTATTAATGTAGAATAATGATTAATAGAGGTGGGGAGGAGTTGAGGGGACAAAGATGGATAAAGGGAGGCTGGATTCAGTATGTGATGGTATGACTAAACCCAATTAATATGTACAATTAATGCAAGTTAATAGATAATATTATATGTTCAATCTTTGCAACTGTTCTCTTACAGTTCAACTCCCTAACCATTTGTGGTACTCATTTTGCAAAACTCCACCCTAGCTCAAAACAAACCCTCTTCCTGTGCTCATTCTCACCCCATTATCTTTTCCTGGATCTTGCGCTGCTTTCCCATCCCTAATTCTGTTTTAGCTCCCTGTGATCCCCTGAGAATCTCAAGCAGTCCCTTCCTTAGGACTTGCCATGCAAGATCATTCTCCCTATGACATCCCTGCCCAAGACCTGTGTGTTCCTATCCTACTTGCCTCAGTCTTTGCTGAAATGTTGCTTTCTCAGTAACACTCTTGTTATAAAAGTGCTATCCTGCCTGATCTCAACTCTTACTTCCTCTTACTTTCTCTTATATAATTTACTTACATCTTCCCCCTAATCCCAGAAGCTCCTCAGGCCAAAGAACTAGTCTCTTCTGGCCATCCTTGTTCTCCGGGGATAGAACAGTGCCTGACACACAGCCAAGTTGTGTTTCCTGGACAAATGCAACAATGAACAACAGCAGGGCAGAAGCAGATTCCCTCTACCTTTATCTGACCAATTCCCTCTGTGCTGAGGCAGCTTGGATCTTGCCTGCCACAATCACACAGAATCACTGACTAGGGAAAACACTGCCCATTGGTCCTGTCCCAAGGATTAATGACGGGAATTGTAGTGGAATTCTCTGTACCTGTTGTTGTCCACATAGCGGATGAGCATAGGGTAGAAGGCATAGAGATCCCTGCAAAGGATTGCAAACTCATCCAGGATGAGCAGCTCTGCCTCCTGGGTATCCCCTTTGCCATCGGCTTTCAGCTGCTCTTCCTCCTGCACAGTCTTGACTGCCTTCTTTTTCAACTTCTCCAGAGTGGGGATGAAGTGGCTTCGCAGCAGGTCAGGCCTGGCTTTGCTGATGATTGGCTGGGCGAACACTGTATTTGAAGACAAATGGTTTCCCCTCAGTTCTGGTCCTGCACAGGGTTGGCTCTCTAATTCCCTGTGACCTCCCTAGAAGAAGCCTCAGATTTCTTGGATGCAGCACTGTGCTGCACCTCAGCAGATGTCAATACATGCTTGCTATTACGTGGTGGGCAGGCCAGGACCTGATCTGATCATTCCATGCTCAGACCACTGAACTGCCACACTGTACCCCATGACTATGCATAGTACCATGTGCCAAGTGGCAATGCGAAAAAAAATTAAAAACCAATGTTAGTATATGTGTATTCATTCATGTGCACACACATACATGCTCTGCTTGTTTCATAGAAAAATCTATTACATGTACAACAACCCACACATAGTTTCTAGTCTTCCACCTGTGAGCCCTACCAGCCTTCCACTCTGGGCTTCTCTGGGCCCTTGTGGAGGCAGGCAATGCTGATGTCAGCCAAAATTAGCAGAGGCCAAGGAGTCTCTCCAACTGGAAAACTAAAGATAAAGGATCACTGAGGCTAACGTTTTGGCCTTTCCCAAAGAGAAGGAGAAAACCTGTATGTGTTTCCATATTTCTTATGTCCTATGGATCAGATTAGTGATTATATTATTATGAAATAAACCACTGTAGTAGGATATTTGAAGATAAAAATAAGAGAAATTAGAAAAAAATAGTAAAATACATTGAGTTATAGCCAAGTGTAGTGGTACATACCAATAATCTCAGCACTCCGGGAAGGCTGAAGTTTAGCAGTTCAGCTGGGCCCAGGAAGTAGGCCCTGAGTCCATCCCCAGGATCTCTCCCTCACCCCATCCCATCCCATCCCCCATCAGGAAAAAAGAGTCATGAATCATGCACCAAGTCCTGCACACTTGGGTATGCATTGTGCATTCCAAAGTTCTTACATCTTTGGGCATTTTGATTGGAAACAACCTACATTCTCATCTATGTATCTATCTATCTATCTATCTATATCTATATCTATATATCTATATATCTATATATATTATGGCCAGCTCAGCCTGCCCTGGGGTGGGGCTTGCACAGCATGTGGTGCCGAGGATCAAACTGTGGTCCCTGTGGTTGCCTAAGCAGGTGCTATAGATTGCTGAGCCATCTCGCTGACCCTCTTTTTCCTTTTTACCTTTTTTTTTTTAAAGGAAGTTTTAGAAAGAGGTTAAGGGAACCTTCTAAGAGATTCGTTAACTGAGCAGTTGCCGTAGGTAGCCCTCACTGATTTACAATTGGCGTAATAGAGTCACCAGGAATCAAGCCCAACTGAATGAGACCTGGATTTGCTTTTGGAATAAGAAAGCACAGTTCAATTTCAGTGCCTCTCACAGTGACAAGTCTCCTCTGTGGGGACAAATTGCTGGACTGAGGAGATAGCTCAGGACATAAGTGCTTGCCTGGTAAATACAAGGTCCTTAGCTTGATCCCTGGTATTGTAAAAAATAAAACAAAGATTTGAATGAAAATATCAAAGGTTTTTAAAAAGTGCTGGGGAGGTAGCTCAGTGGTATAAGTATCTGCTTGGCAAGCACAAGGTCCTGAGTTTGATTCCTGGTTAAAAAACATTGCACGTTTGACCCTCTGCCTTCCTTTAATTCAGGAACTGGATCTGTAGATCCACACATACTGGATCTCCTCCAAAGAGCTGCCTTATGATTAATGATGTTATTTAAAGTTAATGGATAGGGAGAGATGTTTATTCTATTTACTCATCTGCCCACAGTAGCCACCAGAATCAAAGATAATGTGTAATTTTGGTCTTAGTTCAGACTCTAACATGGGCTCATAATAGTAGTAGTTTGTTCACTGTTTTTTTTTTTTTTTCTATCACTCTATAACTTCCTGCATATGGTAGACTTTTAATGAATGCCATTAGCTAATTTTCCATTTCTCAAACAACCTCAAAAAAGAACGAAGTTTAAAAAAGATGCTACTTTTTGTTGTCAGAAACCTATGAATTTCCAGGGTAGCACATGCCTATATCATAGCTACTTGGAAGGCTGAGGCAGGAAGATTGCACCCTCAAGGCCAGCCTGAGCATCTTGAGATGTGAGAGTTTTATAAATGTGGAAAGTGCAAAGGGACAATGATGGCCACTAGAAGGGAGGGGGGTTAGTCTAAAAGGTTTCCTTGAGACCCCAGGAGTCCGGACTGGCAGGGAAGTGGAGCAAGAGCACTTGCTCCAGGAACCTCTTCAGAGGAATATGTTCCTGTTATGGAACTGGGAATTTTGAAGGTAGAATAGAGTTTGCTGAAAATCATTATGGAATTAACAAGGGATGCAGAGAACCTGTCTAGTTGTTCTGGAGCAGGACCCGGGGAGAAAAGGTTCTGGTACCTGCAATCCGCTTCATCCAAGAGGCCTCATCAATGCCTAAGTTGTTGTTAATTATCTTCAGGATGTTGCCCAGAATGAGGCTGAGGTGTTCAGAGGTGACCTTGGTGCAGCAGGGCCCTGTGCTGGGAGGCAGGTTCTCAGGTCCTCGCTCCCACCAGTAGGACAGGTAGTTGCAGAGCATGGGCAAGATCACCTCGATGATGTGGGGCATCTCCATGTACCGGGCCCCGGACTCGGCCAGCTCGTTGATTTCCTTCATGAGGGCGTCCAGCCGGGGGATGTCAGGGCACATCTCTTCCACTGTGTCTGGCATCCCTAGAACTGGCCAAGAGACACAGAACGAAGAATGGCACAGTGGGTGAAGCCTCTCTCCCTCTACCCGCCCTTCCTTTGGACTTCAGATATGTGGAAATTTCCAGCCTCTGAGGAACAAGCTTGGAGCCTTGGTCTTCTAGAAGTCTGTGTGGACTACAGTTGCCAGAGGCTAAGTATGTTCCTACATGTCATACTGAGATGTAAACACTTATAGATGACAAACAAATAATTTTATACATATACCCTCTAGAGTATGGAGGCAAAGGCAGAGAAGTTAATCTTGCTATCTGGAGGCCAAATATACAGAACTATGCCAACTGCCACACATGGAACTGAAATTGACAATTATGTGCTACCTGATTATAAATGAGAGGCTCAGGGTGTGTGTGTGTGTGTATGTAAATGTCATATGAACAGTAGTACATCGTCCTAGACAATTTTTTTTCTGCCTAAGACAAACATGGAGTTGCCTTAGGTCAGTACATTAGAGTTAATATTTGACCTTTAGAAATTATCTGCATATTCAGTAATTGATCATTGAGTTGAATAAATATTTGAAATTCAGAATGTTTTCTGAACTTCAAATGCCAAATGCTGACTCATAGAATATAGAATATAAATATAGAATATAGAATATAAAGTACAGAATTTAGAATATAGAATGAACCTTGCTGAGTTGGCTTCCTGAAAAGCACTCTCAGAAGCATCCTGTTAGAATCAGACAATAGACTATTGAGGGAATCATTTGAAATATACTGTCATCTCATCAGCTAGAATGGATCAATGATTCTCCAAGTGAGATCCTACTGGAAGCCTTTTCAACTAGAACAGTGGCAAACCTATGTATATGCTCAGAAATTTTCTAGAAATGCAAATTCTTGGGCCTCACTCCAGGTCTACTGAATTAGAAGCTCAGTAATGGAGGCCAGAAATATTGAACAAACCTTATAAGTCAGCGGTTCTCAACCTGTGGGTGGTGACCCTGTCGGGGGTCGAACAACCACAACACAGGGATTGCCTATAGCCATTCGGAATCATAACTGTAGCAAAATTACAGTTTTGAAGTAGCCACAAAAATTATTGTTTGCTTTGGGGTCACCGCAACATGAGGAACTGTGCTGCGTGGTCATGACATTAGGACAGCTGAGAACCACTTTATAAGTGCTTCTGATGCACATTAGCACCTGAGAACCACTGGGCTTGCTTCTGTTTTATTCATCTAGCTGCTTTTCGCTTGAGAAGACAGCACCACAGAACATGGCCTCTTCGTGGTACAGGCAGATCGTTTGCACTAATGGAACTGGACCTTGTTTCCCTGTGGTTGATGATTCTGATTGGACATGGAAGGAAAATACACTGCTTTTTTGGTAGGATGTTTTCATCAACCCAGTATTCTGACCAACACATATAAGTGTAGATTTAATGTAGTTCCAGCTAACTGGCATGCCACAGCATTAAACATTTCCTAGACACATTTTATTTTTAGATGAGTCAAGCTCTTGAGGGCATTAAAAATGCTTATATGAGGAACTGCTGGCAAAGCACAGACAGTTAACCCAGTTGTCCAACTGACTACAGGCTTGATAAGTTACCTCACACAGGATTTCTACCACATAATGTCCTGTGTCACCTGTACATCCCTCCCCTATATCCCACAGGCTATGCACTTTGTCATAAATGAAGCTCACCTCCTCATGGCCCACTAGGTAATCAGTCATTCTGTGGGTAAGCCTGGTTGTCCAGAACACATATTCATGCATACACTACTTTTCATGTACATGGTCAGAATTCACTTTGCTCATTAAATTAGTGTTGAAGAACAAGGGCTCAGAGGACCTGGGCACTGAGTCTCATGGGTGTCACTGATGAATAAGGGACAGTGTCATCTCTAATCACACCCTAACCTCTTTTCTTCTTTCAGAATACACAACGATTGATATATCTTCATTTTATGAATATGTCTTTTTTTTTTTTTTTTGTCTTTTTTGAGACAGGGTCTCGCTATGCAGTTGAGGCTGGTCCTGAGCTCACTTTTGTAGCCCAGGCTGGTCTCGAACTCGCACCAATCCTCCTGCCTCAGCCTCCCGAGTGCTGGGATTACAGGCGTGAGCCACCACGTCTGGCTATGAATATGTCTTATTAAATCAAATTCCGAGGTGCATCAAATATGAAACCAGAAAAAATTTCATTTTCAAAAAACTCTCAGGAAAGAGCACATGAGAAGAGAGGCACTGGCCTCACTGGCTCCAAGGCCAGCTGTCTGTGCTACCTGCGCTTGCTGCCCTGATACTGTGCCTCCAGGAAATGAAGGGCAATGCAGGCTTCTCTCTCTGCAGAGGCAAAGTGCTATGTGGTGGTGATACAGAAATAGACCTTTTCTCAAATCACATTTGTAGCAGATAAATGCATACACATCCAGAGCTTTCACAACTGGACCTGATATCCCTGTGGACTTGAGGACCACATGGACCAGCCTTGGTCATTGCTCAACTTTAGCAGAGCCTGCTCTGTAGTTCAGTCCCCATTTTAGCAGCTGGCTGTTGACTTACTTGAAAGAACATGTGGGCAGAGAAAAATAAGGTCAGAAATATCACAGGATGCAGCTGAGGCTGAGGGGGCAAGGAAGGGTTAGCTTCCATATTTCACACAGGGCTTTGGAAAGTTGAGGTATCTTGGTGATGTTTCTCTCCTGAACTCCCCTGAGAACACTGGTGTTCTAGCTCTGAAATAATTTGATTGGCAACCCTAAGTTGTCCTGGTAATCATTTCTCAGGGCAATGTTCTCTCCTTCTGGGAAGCAAGAAGAAGCAAGTGGGAATAAAGCTGCCATGGGTTAGCATTCTGCATTTACACATAAAAACAACAGGAATGACAAAAACTATGGCATGAATCTTACTGTTTTGAAGTCTTCTCCCTTAGTACCCTCGAAAGTTTGAGACAGAAGACTTGAAATAAATGGGATTTCTGTGATGTTCAGATGTCCATCTATCTACCTACTTATTTTAAGAAAAATTTGGTCCTGAATGGGCTGAATTTTGGTTTAAAATGGCTGTTTTGTTTCTTCTTTTCTTAGTACTTTGAGTCTGCTTCTTTTTGATTCATATTACATCAAATCATTGTAACTCTAATTGGGGTGTAAGCTTTATTAAATTAGACTCTCACTGAATATTTTCTATTCAAGTTTGTTGCCCTTAAACATCATTAGAGTTAATTCAGATTTGAAGACTTTCCTTTTACCGTCTAGAAGCAGGTTTACAACCTGTCTTTGATTTTAGTAGTAGTGTTTACTGGTTGTATACTCCAATAAAACCTTACAGAAATAGATTGGGTGCCCTTATTTCCTCTGGGCTATAGTTTTTCAAGCCCTACTATAAAACTTAATGTGCCAATTCTCTTGTTAAGAAATTACCTTTCTTGGCCAATATTTTGGCCCTAGCCCTTCAAGGTCAGTGAGGACTTAGGACATAAAAGAACCTGTACTGTCACATCCTATAACTCAGTGGCGTCCTAGACGTTTTGTTCAAAGAGATTATGCAGCCATAGAGGAAAGGGATTGACGATGTATAGTGTGCCTAAGGAGAGTCACCTAGTGAGAAAATATTCTCTCGGGCTTTTACAGAGAGCATACTGGTCAAGCAATGGCCGTGACTCATCTAGATTACAGACACTGGCAAAAATTCTTCTTCTTCTTTTTTTTTCCAGCACCAGGGATGGAATTTTGAGCCTTGTACTTGCCAGGCAGGCGCTTATGCTGCTGAGTTATATCCCTGGCCTTGACAGTGACAAAAGTTGTACAAATCACTGTACATGGTTTCAAGGTAAATTCTGAGGGGATTTCACTGACCTTGTCAGATACAAAAGTTACTTGTTTTATTATATAGGTTTGTCTTTACCTTAGCCTTAACCATCCAACAGAAGTTTAAACCATGAGGCATAAAAAGTAAAGCCATATCAGTATGCTGAGCTGTAAAAGGCTCAAGTCAGCAGCTTCCAACACTGGCAGTTCTGCTGATAACCCACTACTGTTATGAAATGTTGGACTATACATGTAATTATTTTCTCTTAGTTCAATGAGAAGAAATATTTGCACCAATAGTGTTTATAAAAGTTATCATGTCTACATCTTGTACTCTGAACAACTACTGTGGAGACAATATGCATTGCATTAATTATTGAGGCTGTCTAACGTGCTTTGAAATTGCCTTATTGTAATTTCTGATTAAAAGTAATAAAATTTTTAAAAAGAAAAAAAAAGAAAATAAATTATCCTTGTTTAATTTCAATTTCTTTTTGGTGTTTTTCTGTCTCCTCTTTCATGAAGAAGAGAATATGTGATCCATATCCTTAGAAGCCAGCCTCTCCTTAATATATAATTAGGTTATTCAGATGACTTCTCTTTTTCTGATAACACTGTGGAGAGGAGCTAAGAGAAAGGATTCATATTCCCTGGTTCAGAAAAGAGACAGACCCAGGGTAGACAGGAGACCTTAGAGTAATAGGCTGAAAAGGATTTGGAAGTCAACCACATTATTTCCCCATTCTGTAGAATTGTGAACCAAGCCTAATGGTAACAAAATCCTGTATGTTCTCATTCTTCCAGTAATCAGAAGACATGTGATCTATGAACTCTGACCTTCTGACCTCTCCCATGTAAAGCAACAAGGCTGAAGGGTGGCTGCTCTGGGCCTGGGCCACCTTCCTGGCCACCCTCATCCTAGCATGAAGTGGGCTGGTGTTCTCTGTGGGAAGATACTTACTAGATCTCTCCCTGGGGGTTTTGGTGTTGAAGACCGAGAGAGGATTATAGTGGTTAAGCGTGGGCTCCAAGAATGCCACTGGTATGGCAGCTGCTAGTGAAGCCAGACATTCTCCAAGGGCAGGGCGCTGCCTGGAAGCAAAGAAATACATTTAGAGGTGATGCCACTCACATGCTGGCTATGAATTGGTGTGCCAGACCCCTTTCCCACAATGTCTCAGGCTAATTCACTATAGCTTATTTCCATTTGACATCCTCAGGTTCAGCATATATCCCCCACCTCCATCTTTCTCCGACATTGTTCACAGTGGCTGTGATCCTTAGGACCTCAATCTTAACTGGCTAAAGTGACAGAACATAGTGTGTAGCTTTGTCCTTCCCTCCTAGGACATCTGAGAACAAATTCTATTGATTTCCAACTTGAATTTTCTTTGCCCTGTTCTCCAAATGCATTGAAACTTTTAGTACAGTTTCTCTGTCTGGTCTCTGCTATGCATGGAACCTGTAAACAATAGTAGGAATGGTAGAAAATAGGCCTAAGTACCTACAAGACACAGACACAAAATAAAAGACCTGCTAAGTAGTAGAAATAATAGGTCCCAAAGCTAGATTTAAAGAGACTTCTAGAACCATTACTCCTCTTTTTCTCTTTCACAGATAATACAATGTGTACTATATGTAAAGCTGTGGCTCTTAAGTCTTTCTGTTAATGAAACTAACAAACAAAATCAAACACTCTGGATTCCTAGTTCAGATTTTAAGTTGTCTACCTGAGGGGACTTGTCCTTGGAGAGTAACCAACTAAAATAATTTTTGGTAGTCTATGTAGAGTTGGCTTTGACAGCAATAAATTTTTTAGTTTTTTCTTGCAGTGGAAGTATTTCACTTCTCCCTCATGCTTGGAAGAGTTTTTCAGGGTATAGCAGTCTAGGCTGGAATTTATTTTCATGGAGGACTTGAAGCACTCTGCTCCATGCTCTTCTTTTTTTTTTTTGTCTTTTTGAGACAGGGTCTCACTATGCAGTTGAGGCTGGCCTTGAGCTCACTTTTGTAGCCCAGGCTGGTCTCGAACTCGCACCGATCCTCCTGCCTCCGCCTCCCAAGTGCTGGGATTACAGGCGTGCGCCACCACGCCCGGCTTCCATGCTCTTCTTGGCTTCATGGTTTATGAAAAGAAATCTACCATTATTCTGATGGGTTTTCCTTTAAATGTGATATGTTTCTTTTCTCTAATGGCTTTTAGCATATTATTCTTCTGCTAGATTTCTGAGATCTTGACTATTATATGTCTGGGTGTATTTTTAGTTGGGTTGATGTTATTTGGAGTTCTGTATGCTTCAGTTACTGAATGTCAGATTGTTTTCTCATATTTGAGAAGTTTTCTGCCCATATTCTTTTTATATCATTTGTAGTGACCCCTTTCTTGTTGATTCCTATTAATCTCACATTGTTCATTTTTGCATCATCTTGTAGATGTTGGATTATTTTTTCCTGCATCCTAGTTATTTTTAAGGATCCTTTCTTACCTTTTCACTAGCTGCAATTGTTTCTTCATAATCTGAAAGTCTATCTCTCATTCATATGGTGTTGCCAGCTTGTGATTGAGATTTTATTTTCTTGTATATCTATCTCTTTGTAACTCTTTCATGTGATCTATTTTTTTCTTAGGTTGTTCATTCAGGGAATCCATCATTTTTCTATTCTCCTCTAATTTTTTATCAATGTCTTCTTTAGTAGCATTTACATTTTATATTATAGTTATCCTTTCTTTCTCTACTTCAGAGATTTTTCTGATGATTTCCTCTCTACCTTTCTTCAATTGTTCCCCTACTTTTGATGCTATTAATTTAGAGATGCCTTTTTTTTTTTTTTTTACTTCAGACGTTATTTCTGGTTGGATTTCCTCTATATTTTTCTGCAGTTGTTTTCCCACTTCAGATTCTATTAATTCATGCATTTATTTTTTTTACTTGAGATATTATCTCTGATCTGAGTTCTCTTATACATTTGTGCACTTGTCTGTCTACCTCAGATTCTGCCAGTTTAAAGATTTCAGCTGCATGATTCTCATTTTCTTCCATGGTAGTGTCTCCTGTATTTGTTCTGGGTGGGCTCAGGACCTGAGATTGCATCTTGCTCCTTCTCTTTGTAATTTTGTATAGCAGTGACCTCTACACTTTGCTGAAGTTATGCTGTTAGCCCCTATTGAAATGTGGGTCTGGATCTTGATCCCATTCAGATATGCCTGGCTGGGTCTGGCTGCTGTACTCAGCTTCTTCCTGCTGCAGCTTTTGGAAGAGAGCCCACTGTGCTCCTGTGGCTAGATTCTCAGCTCCTGGATTAGCTGGTAGGGTCTCACCCCTAGCCTCTCTGCAGGAAATTTTGCTACAGGGTTCCACAGCAGAAGCGGTAGCTGAGTTCTGGGCTAAGAAGAACCTCTGATGGCAGATAGGTGCAGGCCTAGTGTTCCTGCCTATGGGAACAAGTTCCTGGCTATCAGCGGGAATGGAGTTCTGGTTGCCACTTAAGGGTACACGCAGGCCAAGAGGTCCTACCCGAGCACTGGCCTAGTTGGTCGGGGCAGTGGTCAGGGTTGGAGTTCCAGTGGCAAGGTGTGTGTCACACAGGCAGAGATGTCCTACCTGGGTGCTGGCCTGGTTGCTCAGCATGGTTGGACAGAGGCAGAGATCTGATGTTTGGCAGGGTGGGGGGGGCACACCGATGGAGAGCTATAGCTAATCCTTATTATTAGCACACACACCAAAAAAAAAAAAAAAAAAAAAAAAAAAAAAAAAAAAAAAAAAAAAAAAAAAAAAAAAAAAAAAAAAAAAAAAAAAAAAAAAAAAAAAAAAAAAAAAAGAAATATAAAAAAAAAAAAAAAAAAAAAAAAAAAAAAAAAAAAAAAAAAAAAAAAAAAAAAAAAAAAAAAAAAAAAAAAAACCCCAAAAACCCAAAAAACCATGAGGGTTCTTTTAATCACATTACTTCAGTGTTTTATATAGAACACAGTGGTGCTTTTGTTTTGCATTTAGTGAGAAAGGACTGTACCTACCCAGCAGACTGCATGGTTTTCTTCTCAGTGGAAAAAACAAAACAAAACAAAAAGCAACAGCTTCCCTAAGTACTCCTATAGTCAATACTAGTTATCTGCTTCAGAAAATCTATGCCTTATGGCTGAAGAGATAGCTCAGCAGCTAAGCATCTGCCTGGCAAGCACAAGGTCCTGAGTTTAATCTCCAGTAAAAACAAAACAAAACAAAACAAAACAAAAAAAACAAAACAAAACAAAAAAAAACCAGAAAATGAACTGCTGGTACTTATCACAGTGAAATGGAATGAAATTAACACATCTTGGGTACAGCTTGAAATGCTTGTCATTCTGGTCTTTTAGATGTGTGCTGCTTCTAATGTAATTTTATTTATTATTATACTCTGTCTCAAGTAAGTGGTTGGTTTATAAGAAAACAAAAAAGGGCATTAAATGAGAGTAAGAGACCAGGAAAAATATAGGATTGACAGGCTATAATTTTGTATATACTTAGATTTCTAAACGTTTGTGTAAAAATGTGTTTATCACATTCTATAGAGTTTTATTAGAATATCAATGATTTTAGGATAATACCAATTCCAAGTTAAGTCTAAGATGTTTGATACTCAGAAAGACAGTGATGTCAAGCTCAAGTATCTATGTTATAGAGTAATAGTATCACTAAGTTATTCTTCTGGAGGGTAAATGTTATGGTTTGTGTGTAGGTATTCCCCCAAAGCCTCATGCAGTCATCAGGTGGTTTCTGGAATTTGTAATTGATTATTGGGAAAATTGGTGCTGCACCTCCCCTGGGGCAGGTGATTTGCATTTCAGTGTAAGGTAGGAAGAGAAGTTAGCTGCTTGAGCTGCTGCTAGCTCTCTCCCAGTTAGCTCTTGCTCTTAGCTGCCACAATGAAAGGTTGTTTTCTGCAGTGTGCCTCTCTGCCTTGGAGCCAGCTGAATATGGACTGAAACCTCCAGTAACTGAGCTAAATAAACCTTTCCTTCACTCACTTTAAGTGTAGGGTATTTATGCTGGCAGTGAGAGAAGAGTAACAAAGACAGTTAAGAATATAAGTTTACAGACCAAAAATTAGAGAAAAAGAAGGGATACAAGGAGAGCCAACATTTTGGCCCTAGCCCTTCAAGGTCAGTGAGGACTCAGGACATAAGAGAACCTGTGCTGTAATATCCTATAACTCAGTGGTTTCCCAAATTTTCTGTTCAAGCAGATTATGTGGCCACAGGGGAAAGGGATAAATGAAGTATAGTGTGCCTAAGGAGAGTCACCTAGAGAGAAAACATTTTTTCAGACTTTCACAGAGAGCAAACTGGTCAAGCAATGGCTGTGACTCATCCAGATGGCTGACACTGACAACAGTTCTACAAAGCACTGTATATGGTTTCACAGTAAATCCTGAGGGGATTTGACTGACCTTGGGAGATACAAAAGTTACATGTTTTATTATACAGATCTTGCTTTAACTTGCCCTTAACCACCCAGCAGAAAAGTTCAACCATGAGGCATAAAACATAATGCTAGATTAGTATGCTGAGCTGTAAAAGGTTTAAATCAACAGCTTCTAACATTGCCAGTTTTGCCAATAACTCACTGCAATTAGGGAACTTGGATTATGTATACAACTACTGTCTCCTAGTTCAATGGGAAGAATTTTTTTGTACCAATAATGATTAGAAAATTTATCATGTCTACTTCCTGTGCTTTACAAGGACAATAATATGCATTGCATCAAATATTGTGAATATGCTACTAATGTGTTTTGGAAGATACAGGATTTTTTTTTTTTTTTTTTTTTTTTTTTTTTTTTTTTTTTTTTTTTTTTTTTTTTTTTTTTTTTTTTTTTTTTTTTTTTTTTTTTTTTTCAGGACTGGGGTTCAAACTCATGACCTTGCACTTGCCAGGCAGGTTCTTGTGCCACAGAGCTATCTCCCCAGCCCTGCTACTAATGGTGTTTCTTTTTTTTTTTTTTGTCTTTTTGAGACAGGGTCTCGCTATGCAGTTCAGCTGGCCTTGAGCTCACTTTTGTAGCCCAGGCTGTTGTCGAACTTGCACCGATCCTCCTGCCTCAGCCTCCCGAGTGCTGGGATTACAGGTGTGCGCCACCATGCCTGGCTCTAATGCTGTTTTAAAACTATCACATTATTCTTTCTTATTAAAAGTAATAAAAAACAAAAAATGAAAGATAAAAATAAAAAAGTAAGAATTAGCTATAGGATCTGAACTGATCTTGTACACAGTGAATGATAAGATAATCTGGGGTAGAATAAGGCTCTGCAGTGTCTGAGGCCATGTGGCACAGCTTGAGATACAAGACTACACTTCAGACTGGAGAGAGGACAGAGGTATGGGGCATCAGTGTTTTTCTTAGAAAACTTATCCAGGCTTCATTCAAGTTACTGCATTTATGCAAAAAGCGATCTTCTAAATTGCTTTATAGGAAAATTAATATATGTGGTATTGTTCCTCATCTCTTTAGACTTGACTTGTAGGGCTGTAGCACACAGCTTCACTGGCATTTGGTCAGGTTATTCTAAATCCCCTCCACCAAGTGGCACTGTGGCACAGGCTCTCAGTCAGGTCACTCTCTCCTAGCTGATGGCACAGTCTTGTCCTCTCTAGAAGGTGTGACTATTAAAGTCTGCTTTCTGTATTAGATCAAAAGGCAGAGAAACACTCTGGGACTAAAATTCTTCTGTGCCCTTCAACAGAATAGTGCCCTGGGGCCCTCTGGTGGTGTGCCTGTGGTGAAGGGGAGGGGCACTGCAGCCTGTGGAGCCCCAGGTCAGTCAGAGCAGGCCTGCAGAGGCCCCATTGCCCTGCTTTCCTTCTCTTCTCCTCCCCTGGTTCTTCTCTTTTGTAAGGCATAAGCTGGAGGAAAGGGCTTGAACTTTAAACCTGAATGGTCAACATTTCAGAGACTACAGGCCAGTGAAGTCTTCTATACAGTTTCCCTATTTATATCAGCCACTGAAGTCAATGAGGAGAAAGAATGTTTCTTCTCTTCAGTATTTCTTTTAGGAAGAGAAAATGAGATACATTTTTATGGATAAATAAATACTACAGGGAGAGCATTAATGGAAAAAAAATCTAAGGGAAAATAAGGAAGGAATGACAAGATGTAAGATCTCAAATCTGATATGGAATTTCTATTGTCACCAGGATAAAGACTTAGGAAAAGGTCCTGAATTGCCTTAGCGCCAAGTTGCTCTATTCTTCTCTCTCTCTCTCTCTCTCTCTCTCTCTCTCTCTCTCTCTCTCTCTCTCTCCCTCTCCCTTTTTTAAAATTTTCCTCTTTTACCAAAATTAAAAGCACAATCTCAAGAAAGTGAGTTTCTAGAACATCAATCAACTACAAAGGCAGGGCTTTGGGGCAGAAGGGGGTCCGCAGCCTTCTATCTCCAGGGCTGTACTGACGAGGGTATGGCCCTGCCTTCTCTGGTAATAATTACTGGCAAATCTGAGTCTCACCAGCTCAACAGGACATTTTCTAGTCCAGGGCACACAATGATGCTAATTAGCTGTTCAGCCAAGAAAGAGAACAACAGCTCTCCTGGCTTAGCGGATAAAACTGATCGGTAAAAGTGAAGCCCAGAAGTCTGCCAATTAATGATCCTGAGTATGAAATATGCAAGTGGTTGGCCTTGGCCTCTGTGCCTAAGAAGGGGGTGAGTTAGACAAAGACCTGTTAATATAATGCTGATCTGGTTCTTCGTGTCTATTGTCAGGAACAATGGCAAAGACAAAATCATCACAGTAATAACAAGAATGCTATACACACATATTGTGCTTTACAATTTCAAAAATTCTGTTGTGGTAGTCTCCCAGCCACCATGTGATGGGGTGGAAACTTTTTACAGTGGAATGATAGCAGCCTCTTGTGTAGCATGTGCAGTTCTGGTGGAACTCTAACATAAATCATACACAACAGACTAAAGGATGATGATGTATACCAAGTAGACAGCAAAATGTTAGTGTATCCCCACATAAGGGAAAAAAGACATAAAACCTGTATCAGAAGATATAACTATGCCTTGTTTGGTGTTCAGCCTTTGGATATGAATCTACCAAATCAATGATGGCTGGAATAAAGCTCCTTCATGGGGAAAAGGCCTTGATGTCTGTCTCTTTATACAAAAATCCTATAGCTCTATCCTCTATATTCCAGAGGATACTAGAAAGAAAATAACATGTAGCAGAGAAGTAGAAACTATAGTGGGGGTATGGATGATCCTAGGTAGCAGTATTAGTAAGCTGAGAGGTTTATGGAACATGCACAGTGTCTTATCAAAAATGGTCAAAAGGAGGCTAGGGAGATAGCTTCGTGTGCTGAGACCCTGCCTGGCAAGCACAAGGCCCTGAGTTTGATTCCTGGCACTGCATGTCATGCTGGCTTCGGAATGCAGGCAAAACCGGATGTGGTGCTGCACACCTATAATTCCAGTGCTGGGGAAGCTGAGACAGGAGTGTCAGTACAAGTGTGAACTGCATATCGAGAATCCTGTATCAAATAAATAAATAAACAAACAAACAAATAAATAAGTATGTAAAAATTAAAAATGGTCAAAGGGAGGATAAAAATGGCAAATCAGCAAAATACAACCTTTCTAGGACCTAGAATCAAGATACCTGGAGAATGACAACTTTAGTGAAAAGAAACAAAGCTGTAGATCTGCAGGAATTAGGAGAGAGCTGGCAAGAAAATCAGATACTGCAGAGAAGCCTGAGAAAGAAAACACCATGTTGCATAAAAGTATGAAGTAATTGGAAAAGGAACCTGGCTCCTGGGAGGAGGACCTGCTTTTGATAACTCAAGGTAAACCCAAAGAGAGGGGCAACCCAGGGAGCAATAGTGCACTAGGTCATCAGCAGTCCTACGGACAGCCCAGTAGTTATTGTAAACTGCAAGATAGGACAGGGTTTTACTCTGAAAGTGAATCTCTCCTCATGGCAGGCTGATGTTGGAGAAAAAAATGCAGTGCAGCACCAAGAATATTTGAGCGTGTTTAATTTGTGGCCATTTGGGGAAATGTTTATTTAAAATTGAGCTATAGGACCAACTGCATTTCATGGTCTTGGCGTTCGTTGCCCTGCCACAGTGGCTCGGTGGGGGATGGCCCTGCTGTCTACATCCACCCCAGAATCTGTTGGTCGGTTGCTTTCCCCACACCCCAATGTGATGAGGGATATGCCTAGGCTTGGGTGGTTGCCAAGACCAAGGAGTGTCCGGACCAGGGAGCACGTGCCACAAACCTGTAGGCTATTAATGCTAGATAGAGAAAGCCACGAACTGGCATGCACAGAAGGATGCAGAGAACAGAAGTGTCTGCTGTGATTATAGCTGGAGGACAGATACCACTGATCAACCACAGCAGCATGAAAGGCCAGGCAGGATTAGGATGCATACCCAAAACAGAAGTACAGAAGCAAAATAGCACTTAGCAGAGACTCACTACCACACCTACAACTCCAGTACTATGCGAGGTAGAAAGGAACCATTCCTTCATGAACATGGAGGAAATATTAGAACTCATTTCCTTGCTTTTCTTCACTGGTTTTAGAATTTTTGGTTCTTTTTTTTTTTTTTTTTTTTTTTTAATTTGGCTTGTTTTTCTCATCTTTTCTTCTTTGTTCTTTTTCTGTTACTTTTATCTAATTACGTTAGTTGTCTTTTACTTCTAAATGGTATCTTTTAATCTCACTTTTCTCTGTGTGTTTTCATCTGCTTTTTTTCTTTATTTTTATGTCTTTTTTTGTACAGTCTCACTACTGACTCATAGCGATCCTCCAGCTTGTACCTTCTGAGTGTTTTCTTGATTTTTAAAGCTTATTTCTTTCATTCCTCCATTCTCCACTCTCTATTCTTACTAGTGTTATGTTAAGATTTAAAAATCTTTAGATGTTTAAGTAACTCTATTCTATCATTGTTGAATTTCCTTGTTGATGGTGGCATAGTTGTTGCATTTGTTGTTGATATTAACTTCATTTTAATATTTGGTTTGTTTTTGTGTCTCCATTATAGTTATAGGTCTCTTTTCTATGGTTATGTATGGTACAGTGGTAATTTTTATGGTATTTTAATACCCAGTTGTCATTGACTCTGTTACTGTTCCTGACTTTGTTACTATGCTAAGATGGAGTAGTTGTTGTTACTTTTAGCTGTTTTTTTTTTTTTTTTTTTTTTTTTTTTTTTTTTTTTTTTTTTTTTTTTTTTTTTTTTTTTTTTTTTTTTTTTTTTTTTTTTTTTTTTTTTTTTTTTTTTTTTTTTTTTTTTTTTTTTTTTTTTTTTTTTTTTTTTTTTTTTTTTTTTTTTTTTTTTTTTTTTTTTTTTTTTTTTTTTTTTTTTTTTTTTT
>PVJA010035446.1:0-21838 GCA_004027025.1 Myocastor coypus | reverse complement strand
GGAAGGAGGAAGGAAGGAAGGAAGGAGGGAGGGAGGGAGGGAGGAAGGAAGGAGGAAAGAAGGAAGGAGGGAAGGAGGAAGAACTGGAGGGAAAGGAGGGAGGCAGGGAGCAAGAAGGTCAGATAGAACATTGTTATTTCATTTGGCTTCAAATTCCCATCCTCACCCCACATGTCTTCTGGCTAAAGTCTGGGTCAAAAGAGGACTGCGTAGCCTGTCCTTGATTGCACTTGGTAACAATAACGACCGAGCCTCTGGATGAGAGGGCTCACGCCCTGTGCTGGCAGCAAGGAGCAACTGTCCTTTTCCCCTAAAACCTCTGGTACTCAATGAGAAGCCAAAGCATTCCCCTCCAGTGCCCTCCTCCACATGGGACCCTCTGCAGCCCCTGCCCCCCCTGCGCCCCCTGCAATTCCCAGCGCCCAAGGCTGGTGGCCGTGCTGCAGCAGGAGCTGGCACCAGCCCAGGAGGCCCCCCGGGCCTGGCACGGCAGTTACAACAGCACAAGAGAAAAAAGGGCAGAACTAATGTTCGAGTGAAGAGAAAATTACAAGGTACCAAGAAGTCGTTCAGAATCCTCTATTTCCCTAGATGCCAACAGGCTCAATCCTTCTTTCCCTTCTTGGTGGGGAGCAACGAAATTACAAATCTTAGTTAATTATAAGAAAGACTTTTTTGTTTTTTTGGATGACTCAGGCTAACTTATATGCGGGTCTGGGGATTGAACCACTGACCCCTGTGCCTGACTGGGACTGCCCCAAGGCCCCCTGTTAATTGATTATTTTACTTTTGTCTTTCAGTTTAAATGGGTATTTTTGCTTAATTAAAATGCTTAAGCCATTTCCTACACTTTGTAAATTCTGACTCCAACTAGAGCCAACTTGCTGCTCCACCTCTCTGCCTTCTGCTGGGGATAAGACCCCCAATGCCAGGTTGCTTGGACGTTGGTTGGCAGCCGGTCAGGTTTCCAAATGCAGCAATCTGAGACCAAGTGGAAAGAAGGAAAGAAGGCGGCAGGGAAGGGGCTTCAGCCAAGCTTTTCCTAAAAGGTTCACAGTGACAGGGTGGAGAAACATACATAGAGAAGGTTATAAGTAGGAGAGGCACACTTCTGCTATGACAAGATGTGTGATAACAGTTTCGCCAAGAGAGAGAGACAGAGAGTGAGAGTGAGAGAGAGGGGGGGAGAGAGAGAGACAGAGACAGAGAGAAAGAGACAGACAGAGACAGAGAGAGAGAGAGAGAGAGAGAGAGAGAGAGAGTACCAGAGGTTTTAGGGGAAAAGGACAGTTGCTCCTTGCTGCCAACACAGGGCGTGTTGGCCGGAGGAGCCCAGGCCGGGCCTTTAGGGCTCCCTGCTGCTGCTCACAGAGCTCAGGGTTATGGTCTCTGTCTCACCAGCTGCTGTTTCTCAGGTCTCCGTGCCTCTTCCTGTCTGACCCAGGGGAAAGATATAACCAAAGTTATAAAATAGTAACTTTAATCAGAAGCTGGGGTAAATACAAAAAGAGGACAACTCACACCCTTTGAACTTTTTCTGTTGGTTACCAAAACGTGGAGCGCTGAAGGGCAGGGGAGTCCGGTGCCTCCCGCCAGGCGGAGGGGAAGGCAGCATGAGGCCTCTGCTCTCCTGGGCGTGTGGCCACAGCGGAGGCACAAGCTCAGTTCTTTCTCCAAGGCAACTTTCTTAAGAAGTGTAAAAACCAAACTGCAAGCTCTCTGCTCACCCTCCCGACTCCTCCTGCTAACTCCGTAGACCGGAAAGCTTCAGCGTGAGGCATAAAGACTACGTGGGATTTAAGCTATGTGTTTCTCTATGCGGTCCACGCAGCCTAACAGTAAAGTAACTGAAATCAGTTGGTAAAAATAAAGATACTTCCAAGATCAGTGACACGTTTCTATCCAGCTTGCTTGGTAATACAGACAATGTCCAAAATTAGTTTTAATAATTCTGGGATCCTTGTTCTGTTATTGTCTGCGTACAGTCACTTAAAGAGATTTCCCTTGATCACAGTTATATATGTATGCCTTGTTGAGATTTGGATGTCTAAGTGCTTTATTATCTGCACTGAGAAATTGAGTCTGGGCACTTATTTCCAACAATAACGATTACTAATGTGAATACAACTTTGAATCAAGTAACCAAAAATGTATTATTAGGAAAATGATTACAAATTAGCAGAGTACCCATGAAGCCCCATACAGGTGCAAATGAAGTAGACCCTTTATTACTTTTATTTTGACAGTTTTCATCACTGAACATCAAAATGTTTTTTCCCGTCTAAAACCAATTAAAATATATTTTTAAAACTATGCGGCTACAAAATTTAACAATTAATTGGAAGTATTCATCATAGGTGCTCTCTCAACTGAAAACAGAGAAGCTGGGAGATGTAGCCTAATTACAGCGGTGCAGGTCACCACAAACACTGTAGCTGTGTTTATAAGCTTCTTTTATGTCAAAAGTATATTTACGTTAGCAGAATGTCATCTTTGTCTATAGACTAAGCTTTAGGTTTCTTTGTAAATAAAATATTGCTTATTAAAATGATTTACTTACATTTTAATGAAGTTTTATACTCATATAGGAGAAAGCAAAATATTTATTTTGCCCTAGGTTTCTACGTTGGGCTTTCATGGGTCTTACATTTACTAAAGAGTTGACATGCCACAGTTTCCCAGGGTTACCTAGACAGAGTCCACATTAAATCCATAGACCACACAACAAAACCTCCACAGTGGCACCCTGGGAGCCTGAGGCAGGAGGACTGCTGAGCCCAGCTTGGGCGACCCAGGGCTGCGGCTCACAAATAAAAAGTGAGTGAACAAATAAACAAGATGGTCGCAATGGCTGGTGGTGTGGCTCCGTGAGAAGTCCCTGGGGTTTACAGTGGTGCAGAGATAAAGGCCTCCCCGCAGGCTCTCTACCCTGGAAAAAACACTGCTTGGGTCAGAGATGTGAAGTGCCAGTCAGGAAGAGCTGCAGAAGTGATGCAGATTAGGGTCAATTGCTCTTCCAAAATACACTGAAATTAAAGGAGACTAGCGACTCCCCTGTAACCTGGTGGGGAAGCAGCAGCTGCGCAGAAACCCACAGGTAGTGCAGAACAGAGCCTCGTGGGTGATGGGCCAGCTGAACCTTGTGCTGTAACTGTGGAGAACTGTTAGGGTCCCTTGTACATCCCATTACCTGCCCTAAGGAATGTGTTCTCACCCTCTGTTCAAGGCCGTTTAGTAATGAGTCACCGTCTCCTCCCTAATCTAATTCCTGCAAGCATAGTCAGCTTAAGAGATACCTTGTAAGAGCAGCTGGCAGTGCTTAGCCCCTTGTGACCTCTTTGCACAAAACTTCATGTGCACAGACGCATGATAAATGGGAACTGAGCAACGATCCCAGAAAAACATGCTGAGTAGTGGGCCCGTTGACCCTGAAGGTGCTGTTCTGCACCAGATGACGAACTTGTTCACCCAACAGGATGTGGCTTTTTGTTTCAAAAGCCCCTGGCTCCAGAGCTGGGGTAGCTCAGTCTTCTCCTGCGTGGGAGCTAACTGCCCACCCTGAGCTCAGAAACAGAGGCTCTTCAATTCCTATCTGGCTGATCTGGTTCCATGCTGAGTAACCCATGCCATCATTCATTCTGGAATCTTCAGGTCAGGCTCCAGGGCTTCTTAGGCAGCTGGAATTCTCCCTGTGAGATACTGAGGACCCCAGGGCACACTTCACACCCCGATCCATTTCTGAAGTGCTCACTCCGGCTTTAGCTGGACTTTTACCATAAGAGCACTTATCCTAAGCTCTGTTCTCCCACAGCAGCACTGGGGACCGCAGCATGCAGCCAGCTCTAGGGATCCCTCTCCCCGCAGGTCTCGAGGTCCATTCGTGTTGGACAGCGATCGCCTCCTCCCCTCCCACAGCCCACAACCAATGCTGACTCTAAGGCGCCTTCCCTGAGGCATCACACAGGCTCTGTCCCTTGTGGCTGGCTTACTCCATCCGGCGAAATATACTGCAGCTTTCCCACCTTGAGGTAAACATCAGGACCCCCCTGTAGAGCACAACCCTCCACTGTACTCCACGTTCTTGCTCGCCGTCAGTGAACTTGGGTTGGTCCTGTATCCTGGCTACCGAAATGACGAGCGCTCCGGAGCACCCCGGGCTGCAGGCGTCTCTCCAAGCTACTTGTTCTGGCTCTCCTGGATCCACACCTAGGCATAACATTGCTGGCTCAGTGTTCTGAGCATCCGTATCCTTTTCCGTGACTGTCCTGGTTTGCACTCCAGTGTTACGGCTGCATGCCTCCCGCCTTCACCGACTCATGTCCCGTCTCTCCCACAGGGCACTGCTAGCGGATGGGCGGCATCATCTCCCTGTGGTGTTGGCTGGTGTCTCCGTGGTCAGCAATGAGGAGTATCCTTCCCTGTGTCCGCTGGCTGCCGTCTGCCCTCTTCAAGCAGCTTCCCCACGCTGCACTGCTCCGCTGGCTTTGGCCTCCCTATTGAGGTACACATTGCATGCAGACCACACACGTGGCAAAAATCTTCTCTAATTTTGTTCATCACACCTGCACGCTCTTTGCTGTTTCCTGGCTAGGTAGTAACTCTGTAGCTTGATGCGGTCCCCTGGTGTGATGTTGCTTTGTCACCTGGCTTTTGTGCCACTTCCATGAAAACACAGCGGAGTGTGAAGTATTTTCCCAAGTTTTCTCCCAGGATGTTGTAGTCACCAGCCTTGTGCGCAAGTTCCCCATCTGTTCTGAGTCGGCCTTGTGTGGGGCACGTGGAAGGGCTCCCACCCCACCTTCCTGCCTGGCGTCCAGTCTCCCCAGCCCTCTCTGGAGCAGAAGCCGTTATGTGCAGCACCCTTTCTCAGCATGCTTGTCAAGTTCTGTTAGCTGTGTTTCCAGCATCCGCGTGGACAGGAGGCCTTCCATTAGGATTCCGCTCCAGCCCACTCTGGCATTAGTTCTCAGGTGGGGAAACAGCCTGCTCATCGCGTGGCTCTGTGGCCGCCAGCGCTGGCCTTTGATCTCCTTAGGCTAACTGTACTTCACTAAGAATATTTAAGCAATGGCCTAAGCCGCCCAGGATATGCTGAGACACTGTTAATTAGATGCTGTTAATTAGTGCTGAAGTATGGTGAGGGCCCCTGACTGGAAGGGAGGGACGAGAAGGGAGGGGAGGCCAGGAGCAGGGGATCAGAGGGCCCATCCCCAGCCTGCGTGCACAAAGCCGTGGCCGTAGCACATGCAGCCTTTGCAGCCTGGCTTCTCTGAGAGGTAGGCCTTTGGGAGCACCAGCTCTGCTCACAGCCTGGGGGCCCGCAAATCGCCTCTCACTCTGCGCAGGCACGGGCTTGCTACTCGCTCGACTCCTGAGGGGAGGAGGTTGCTTTCTTCCCATGTTGGACAGCTACTAACAAAGCCACAGTCAGCCCTCAGGTGCCTGTCCCTTGTGGACAAATGTGTTCAACTTATTTGAATAAGCACCTCTAGGAGGATGTGACGAACCTCCAGGCCTGAGCTGGAAACCTGTCGGACTCCAGGGAGTTGGTGTGGACTAGCAGGAGCTGGAGCACCTTGCGAGCCGCCATCTTCAGGAGAGGGCTGCGCTTTTCTTGTTTTTATTTCCAGCAGGCCAAGCAGGTTCTCAGAAGGAGCGACGAGGGAAGATGCTTCCTGCCCTTCCCAGGGCCCATGTCAGTCATGGCTCTAGGAGGACCCCGAAAGCTCAGGTGTAGAAGACTTTGTCCGTGCCAGAGCACAGAGGTGGCGCTTTCAATGCTGGCTGGGTCTGGGGATGCTGAGCCCATCGGTGGGCTCATGCTAGGATGGCTCACATGGGACGTTGGGGCCAGGAGGGGTGGGGCCCTGGGGCAGGGTCTGGGGAGGATGCAGTCGCAGTGGTGTGCTCTGGAAGAGTGACCCTGTCCCTGCTCCTCCTGCCCTGCCTCCCCTTTCTCCCGGTCCCACTGAGTGCTGCTCCCTGCCCTGACCAGCTTCCTGACCCAGGTCTCCAGCGATGGGGTCGCAGGCTGTGAACTGGCCCCTCCAGAGCTGCGAGCCTCAGGACTCTTCTGCCCACTAAGGCTGATTCTGTCGCAGTGCCAGAAAGCGAGGGAAGCCAGGAAACTCCCACAGAAGCCTGCTCTGCAGGGGAAGGGTCTCACCAGAGCCGCTGCCCTGTGCTGCCCTGGGCCTCCTGCGTGTGGTTTCGCTCATGGTATTACCGATCTTTTCAAAGAATCAGCTTTTCATTTCCTTGACTTTCTCTCTTGAGTTCTTACTTTCAACTTTATTGACTTCTGCTCTTAATATTCACTTTTTTCTTTGTATATTTTGGGTTTAATTTGCTCATCTTCTTTTACTAATTTCTTCAGGAAGAAGTTTGCTCAACACATGTACAGTACTATGAATTTTCCTCTGTGTGCTGTGTTTGCTGCATATACACTGATAATGTATGTTCCCGTTTTTATTTATTTCAGAATACATTTTTAATATTTCTTAAACACATCTGTATTTCAGGATACGTTCTCTTTTCCTTTATATGTTTTAGCAAAGTGTCTACAGGGTGTTCAGAGTCCCACTCCTAGATTGAACTCACAGTGATCCCCCTGTTTACAGCCCACCAAGAGCTGGGGTTATAGGTGTACCATCACGGCCAGTCTCAATTGCTATCCCAGCATGCCCAGGGGCAGAGCAGGCACAGGGTGACCGCACTCCCCGCCCCTGGGGCCACAGAGGTGTTCTTCTCTGTTCTGCACTGTAGGAACCTCACAGGGATCTTAGAGGTGAAACTTGTGGAAGCCACGTGGGGCCCTGTAGGGAGGGTCTCCAGCCTGTCCACACTGAGACCACAGCTTGCATGGCTGTGTCCCTGCCCTGGCCGTGGCAGCAGTGGGCTGAGGCTCCCTGTCATCACCTGCCTCCAGTGTCAGGAGTCTGTGCAGGCCCCAAGAAGAACTGCCACTTCCCGGCTCGGGCAGCCTTTTCTGTCGCATGACTGACCTCAAGCTTCTCGTGGGTCAGACCCAAAATGAATAATCCACCGCTCACCTCCATGCTTAGCTGAGCGTGGCTCACATCCTCGGAGAATCTCAGCTCGCTCCATCCCCACCGTGCCGCCACCGGGAAGCTGCGAGGCCGAGGTCACACAGAGCTGCGCACCGCCGGTCACTGCTAAGATCTCCCGCTTCTCCCATGTTACGGAATACAAGCGCTGGTCGTGCGTCCTCGGCGAGGTACGGTTGGGGTGAGACTACATAGCCATTTTGAAATAAAATCTCAAAATCAATTTTATTAAAGTCAAAGAAATATGGCCATGAACCCCCTTTTCAAACCACCCCCCACTTGAAACGCATTTCAGTGGCCCTAGTTCCTGCCACTTTGTGAAACAGATCTGGAAGTGCTCTTTCCTGAGTGCCCACCAGAGGTGGTGGCGGGTGCAGTGAACCCCGCCCCCAGTGGGATCCAACAGAGAGGCGGCCCACAGAGAGCAGCACGCCCTCCTCTGCCTGGCTCACCGCGTCTGGCTCTCGCCCAGAGTCACCGTGACCAAGGAAGGCGAATGTCTTGCACCGATTCCAGACGCGGAGGCAGCCACGACCGCACAGCTGACGCTGCTCCCGCGTGGAGGCTTCCAGAGCTGCCACGGAACGCCATGTAGTGAGGGCTGGGCTAAGCGCCCGGGGAGGCAGCATTCTAAGGATGATTCACAGCAATGGGTGGGGGTTTTGGTAATTAATTTAATTTAAAAACGTGCCATATTTTTAATCTTACTTCAAATTAAACTGACCAATGTAAAATTATGCTTGTGTTTTTAAATTTTTCCTTTGAATAGTCTCTGTTCTGTTATGGACCCCCGGGCCTCTGGTGGCCCCTCAGGGTCTTCTCAGTGCTTTGGGAAAGAGAGTATCACCTCACCCATCTGTGAACCCCGGAGCCACCATGAAAAAGGGAATGTGTGTGGAATTGCCACCACCCCAACATGGAGCTTCCTTTCCTCCTGCTGGGCAGGGCAGGGTTGCTCTCCTTTATTTTCAGAAATGACCCTGTTTCTCAAGG
Organism: Myocastor coypus; assembly: GCA_004027025.1. Taxonomy (NCBI): domain Eukaryota; kingdom Metazoa; phylum Chordata; class Mammalia; order Rodentia; family Myocastoridae; genus Myocastor; species Myocastor coypus. Next base: position 13,778 of record PVJA010035446.1, on the reverse strand, counting down.
CTGCTCTGCCAAGCGTCCCTGTTGAATACTTCCATTTGCAAGGTGTTCCAGCATTCATTTTCTAGGTTAAAGGCTTCCTCTCCTTATTCCTAGACATTAGGCAGCTGAGAAAATTTAACTGGCACCTCCCACAGCAGGGTTACTGACTCCCTGGCTCACGACTGCCTAAAACCTGACATTAAGGGCTTTTATCCACCCTCTGTCATGGCTAAGATGCAAACTGAAGCTGTGCCACCACAGAATAATCTCCCACTTCACACCGTCCACAAACTGACATTTTACACCCGTTAGTGCAGAGCACGTCTCTCCTGGGCGGCTGCAGCACGCTGTCGTGTGTCCTTGTCCAGGAGCCCGTGCTGTCCACCTTAGCAGCGGCAAACTACAGTGTCCAACAGCTGAGTGGAGGGTCAGGCCGGCCAAGCCCAGGGTCTCCGCTGCAGGACCCTCACCCCGGAGTCTGTGCCCTTGGGGGCTGTGGGTAGCTAGCACAGGACCTCAGACTGGGGCAGAAGACTGTCTTCAGGACAAGCGCCCCTGCTCCATTGCGTCTTCGCTGTATGGAATGCAGAGTACTGCCTGAGCTGGCTGGCTTGTGGGGACTTGGTGACGATAGCATCACCCCAGCTGAGGAGCAGCAGGGCACCCAGGGAGCCAGGGATGCCCACAGGGACAGCGAGGGCCGATCTGTGTGCAGTGTGGTAGAGGGGGCCAAGGAAGGGAGGCTGAGCTCCCTAGGGACACGCCGGACGCTGCCTCTGGAGCCACAATTCATGATGTTCACATAGAGAAGGGATCCAGGAGGCAGTTCTCGGGACTTATGCCACTGTTAAACACATGCTTGTGTACATGCATACACACATGTTTACATGGCTGGCCTGACCTTGCTTCCCGGCACTGGGAGGCGCTTTGCCCTGTGCTCCCTGTCCTGGCCCTGGGGAGGTGGCTTCTGCAGGAGCCTGGCTCCTTCCTCTGAAGTGGAGCTGGATGGCAATGGCGGCCTTACCTCATTCCACGGATGAACTGTGCCGGGGATCCCCAAGCCCTTCAGTCAGTCTGGGAATGTGAAAGACGACATGGAAAATAAATTCTCAGCAAGTTATCTCAAGAAAACAGCGCTGACTGCCCGGGGGCAGGTCACGCATTGCGGCGCAGGCTCTGTGCGCAGAAAGAAGGAACAGCACGCTCTGAAAGCAGCTAAGCCGTCTGCCTGCCATGGTGCTCATGGGACCTAAGACAAAAACAGTGGCTACGATCAAAAAATGACTTTGAAAATCATCGTGAGCATTGAATGTAAAGACCAAGTTTGGAGAATTTTGATATAGTTGTACCAAAAGTATATCTAAGACTCAGCCAAACAGCAAGGCATCTAACCAAGAGTTTTAGACTGAGAGGCTCATCAAAACTGTGAAGGAGAAACTATGAGAGAGATAACACAAGAAAACTTCTCAACTCTAAAGTTAAAAAATACCTGAATGGAAAAGTCAATAATTTGAAAGTATCCATCCAGATATACCATCCTGAAGTGTCAGAAAGTCAAGCATAAAGGAACATATTAAAAGCATTTCGGGGGAAAATAACTGGATCTTTAACAATGGAAATAACAATGAAATGGCATCACAGCTGTCAGCATGCTTTCTTTCTTGTGTTGTATTACTATGAAGCTTAGGCTGGCCTTGAACTCACTTGATAGCCCAGGTTGGCCTCAAACTTGCCGTGATCCCCTGCTTCAGCCTCCCAAGTGCTGAGGCTACGGGCGTGTGCCGCCATGTAGGGCGATATGTGCCTCAACTTTAAAACAGGAGTGTAGCAAAACCTAGCAGAACGATTTTTAGGCTAAGAGTGCGTGCTGTTTCATTTGGGACTCTGTGCTCCAGCCAGCTGTCCATTGGGTCAGAACAGACTTTGTGTGGCACACGGGAAGTGGGGAGCATTACAGACTGTGACACTCAGGAGACTTGGAGGGACCCAGGTCATGTGTGCTTCCCAGCTTGCAGCGCAGACCCTTCAGCCTCCAGCTTGGATCTTTCCCCATCCGTCACAGACTCTTCAGTGTCCATTACAGACACTTCAGTCTTCCATCGCAGGCTCATCAGCCGACAGACAGAGACTTACATGGAGCGCTGCAGTGAATCAGTTCAGACTTCGGGACTGAATTCTTCAGTCTGGAGCATGCAGATGCCCTCTGCACACCTCCTCATCTGATTCTGTGGCTGACTATTGTAAGCCAATGTTATAATTCCTTACATATTGTATACTTTGTGTCAATGTCCATCAGCTACATTATATCTGTTCTGTTCCTCTAAGTAAAACCCTGACCAATACACAGTCCAAGATAAAGATAGGGCACATCACAAGAGGGACACCTGTCCCTGCAGGGGTAAAGTCAGAGGAAGGAGTACACGGGCTCTGTACAATAAAACATGCAGACACAGCAGGTGGCTGGCCAGGACAGTGCAGAGACAGGAAAGGCTCCAGAGGGCAAGACGAGGACCAGCGACTCTGGGGGTAGGTGTGGCTCGGTGCAGAGCACTGCACAGCGTTGGGGCGGCTGGGGGTCCCCACATCCAGCAGCAGCAGCCACAGCAGCAAGGAGACAAAGAAATCAAAGTCACTTCAGAAAGGTTGCACTACCTGTGAGAAGATGGATCGCTCAAGCGGGCCCTAAGAACAGATTGTGGGATCCAGTTAGAAATGCAAGAAATAGCAAAAGACTCGTAAAATAAAACACACGTCACGAAGGAACGCTATCGCGGGATGCTGCTTAGTTTATATATAATATGGATGCAGTCAAAGAGCATCCACACACAGTCCACATTATCGGAGCTGAGTTAGTGACCACTCTGTGACTGTCCGAGGCTCTGACGACGCAATCTGCAGTCAGCACAGGAGGTGGCAGGGGGAAGATGAGAACCGGTGAACCTAGGCACAGAAATATCTAGCTAGCAAAGGCTCTGTAGGCAGGCGAGTGTGCCAAAAAGCAGAAAGGAGGCAGCTGCTACTTTTTTTTAATTACAAACTCCAGCTCTTTCTTCTTTTCCAAATATGTATGTGTTATTTCAATGTAAAATTAAAATGTACCATTTAACATAGATACGTACATACAAATTGATAGATGCAAACTTGAATAGCCAGTTAAATATTTTCAGAGAGGATATTGGTCAGAGAGAGAAAGACAGACAGACACACAGAAAGACAGACACAGACAGATTTGCAGGGTTGGGAGTCTTTGGCATCTGGCTGGAACTGAACCCAATGCTGAAAGCTGTTCCCCAGGCAGCAGCTGGCAGCTGGGCAAAGGCAGGACCTTCTGGGACTCCAGGCCTGCCTGACCTCAGTTCCCAAGGTCAAGGAAAGGAAGCTGGGGGTGGACCAGTACTCACAGAGCAGCAAACACACCAGCCTCCTTGGTGAGTTCCTGGGAGTGCCCTCTGAACAGTCCTAACTCATCTAATCCATTCTGTGAGGGTGACACCATGGGCCTCCTTGTGGGAGGCGAAGAGGGATAGGCTGGTGTCACAAGACTCCCCAAGCCCGCAGTGCACCAGTGGGATTGCAGTCGGGGCTCTCTGCTGAGACCCATATTCTCTGTGCTGTCCCGGGTGGTGCTTCTCCTACAAGAAGGAGGGACAGAGGGGCCCCCAGCACTGATGTCCCCATGCCAGCTGCCTGGTCTTGGACTAGTGAAGCTCTGGGTGAACACAGACCCAGAAGTAAATAAGCCTCTGCGATACTGAATGGAGCTTTGGAAACATGAAGGTGCCGTGGAATCAGACCGCAGCTCCTGCACTTGACCTGCCCACTCCTGGCGTCCACAGCCTGGAGCAACTGCCACAACCAACACATCCTTCCTCTTGCCCCAGATCCCAGGAAAAGGACAGCGCTGTGCCCGTGACATACAGGAAGATGCTGAGGTGCTATCTTCATTCACCAGCAGACCAGCTGCCAAGTTTACCAGGCTGCACATGAAGCAGGTTCTCTCACTGTAAGGCTGAGTGTCTTGGTTACTTTCTTCCACTGCTGGGACAGTGTGCCTGGCACCCCAAGCTGAGGGAGGAAAGGCTTATTTAGCCCACAATTTGTGGAGGTTTCAGTCTATATCCAACTGGCGCCAAGGCAGAGCGGTACATGGGAGAGGGCAGCAGCTCACGGAGGCGGAAAGCAGCAGGAGCAGCAAGAGCAGGCCTCTCTCCGTCCTTTATATTGCATTGAGGCTGCTCTGAAGGACCACGCCCATAATCCCAGCACTGGATCATGAATCAGCTGCAACCCCACGCCTGCAGGAGGCTTCGGGGCCACCTAGACACGAACTATAGCACTGAGCATGCTGCAGACCTCTGAATTCAGTGTGTTTTGCCAATTTGCACTTACATGTTTGCATTCAGGTACTGTATGTTTCTCTCGTGTCTGTGCACGTGCACGCGCGCACGCCCTCACCAGGAGGACAGGAGCTCCCCGCTGAGAAAATGCAGCTTGCTGGCAGTGCGCTGCTGCAGAGCGCCTGAGCGGCCTGCCCGTCCCTCCCGCAGTCCTTCCGTTCCCAGGCTCCCCGTGCTGCAAGCGCTTTACGGCCCCACTTCTCTCCCGCTTCTCTCTTACGCTTTCTTCTCTGGTTGTCCTGCACAGCCCTGCGGAGCACGGGCCCTCCAGTTACACAGAATAAAACATCCGGGGCTCAGCAGCTACTGACTAGCGAGGAGGCAGGGCAGAAACACCCTCAGAGCTTTGGATTTGCCCCACCTGCAGGTGAACTCACCCCGCAGGCAGGCTGCGCTTTATGCATGTTCATCCCGCTGCTTTGTTTAGGTCTCTGGGTCTCCTCAGAGGTGAGACTGGGGGCAAACCAGATGCAGTTACACATCTGAGCCGCACAGCATGGCCCAGTCAGGGGACAAAATGCATCCTCCCCCGGGGTCTGGCCCTTGTGTGCCCTACTGTTCCCTCTTCCAGGTAACCCCAGCGACCAGCAGACAGCCGGGCGGGCTCCCACCGAGCTGACGGCCAGCATGGTGAGCTCAGAGCGTGCGGCAGAGGAGGAGCCCCCACCCGGACTCATGAAACGCAGTGTTGATTCCAATAAATATGCAGCAGCGGAAGCGGAGCGCAGTGCCAGTAAAAATAGCACACATTTGCTCCCAGTACCCGTGCTTAATCCATCATGAAGTCACGCCTTTCCCCTCTCCCAATCCAACGTTCCTTTGGAAAGCCTCCTCCCACACTGTCACTGAAAGCAGCTGTAATTGTCCAAGTAGCAGGTTGCAAAGCCCCATGGGGGTGGCGGGGGGGACAGCTCTTCAGGGCTGGCCTGGGCAACAAGGCGGCCACTCCTGCTTGCACCAAGGAGGACGCTGGCCGGCCCTGACCCAGATCTGCTGTGGCTGCTCTGCAGGATGCATTCGCTCCCCTTCCCAGGAACCAGGAGAGGCCAGCACCCATGAGCACAGTGCCTGCACGGGTCCCCGGGGGACAGGAGGCTCCAGGCACTCCGTTCATTAGCTGTAGCCCACAGCCACTGCCTAGAAACAAAGCTCTGGAGCCCGTGCGGGCACAGGATGACAGGAATACTTATGGGTCTCCCTTCCGCCCTCTAGGAACAGCCCCATTGAAGCCGGCTTGCTGCAGAATTAGGCTGCACACACAGAAGGATGATGCTGGGTCCCAAAGGTATAAATTAGCTCCAGATTTCAGCTTTAATAGGCTTTTCCTTGATGCTGCGGAATTGACAAGTTTTAATGACCTACATTTGGCGGTGTGTACAGCGAGTTTCTTCCTCCACAAGCGTTGCCCACAACACCTCAGCTTTGAGAAAAGCTGACGTCCAGGCTGCTGCATCACCTGGAGCCCTTGCACGGGCTCCTGGGACTGTCCCCCCTCCTCGGAGCCGCTGGGCTGCAGAGGCCGAGGCAGTGGTGGTGGCACGGAAGGACCCCCACCCACCTCGTCCTGAGGCTCCTACTCAGCTCGTCCAGAACCAGTCGAGGGAGCCTTTGCCACCCTGCTCTCATACCCTTCTTGTCCTTGACTTTGTCTGGGAGGGCTCTGCCTCCAATTCCTGCACCCCTGCTTGCAGGCTGCACCAGCTGCACACAGTAGGTGCTTACTTATGGCTTTGTCCATACTTAATGGACACCAATCCTAGATACACAGAACACTCCATGGTGAGGAACAAAGGCCAAGGCTGACCAGCGAGGAAGCACAGCGGCTGGACCCCTCGATCCCCTCACTGCGGCCACCCAGGCCCAACTGTGTCACCAGAACCCTGTAAACACTCGATGTGCCTCCTGTGCTCTCCTCACCCTGGAGGTTCGATTCTCTGCGAGGATACAGCCGACGCTGGGGCTGTGGTGTGCAGATGCCAACGCACGGGTCAGCAGGGGCTGGGCTGGCCACCGGGATCCCAAAGCTCACGGGAGAGACAGCAGAGTGTGGGTGGTGCCGATGGCCCAAGCGGACAGTGGCACTCTGGGGTGGGGGTGGGGGCTCCTCGGGACTCAGCCCCATCCCAGTCTCCCTGAATGAATCTACGGTGAATGGCTTAAATGAAGACAGTGGGACGCAGTTAGTTAGTGGGAGACCAGGAAGGCCAAGACTGTCTCCTGGTGAAGGCTCTCTGGAAGAAGACGAGGAAATTCTGCGTCACTGGGTTTACTGGGTCTGCACAGATTTGGGTGAAGCAGGACGAAGAGGGCAGCAGCCCCTGTCCTGGCTGCCTCAGCTATGGTATCCCCTGGCTTCACGGCCCTGAGGGCGGGGCTTTTCCAACAGAGCCAGAGGGCCCTTCGTGGTGGCAGCCAACCCCTCACAGCCTGGTCTCTGGCAGGTGAGGGCCTTCTCCACCACAGCAGGGCTGTGCCTGAGGCAGGCCTGGGCTCACAGGGTGTGTCTGTGTCACTGGCAGTGCTGTGGGCTCCAGGCCAAGATGGGGAGCCCCATTTCCACCCTTGGTGAGGCCTTATCATGCCATGGCGGTGCACAGGCGGGCACTAGAGGGAAGTGGATGCACCTCTCGCTTCTCCAAAGCCAAGAGAAAGCACAAGGTATAAATAATTTTATGGACAAGAGAAAGGATACCTGGTAGGCAACAAGGAGCTTACCCTTGTGAAGATGGGAAGGGGACTGAGGATGAGGGAGCCAGGCAGGGGAGGAGGACGCGGAAGAACCAAGAGGCTGCAGGTGTGCACCAGCGCTCTGCGGTGAGTGGACTTACTGCGCTGCAAGCCTGCGCGGTGAACGTACTAGGAAACAGAGCCGGAGAACACTGCAACACACCTGCGAAGAGACCCAGAGGTGGTGCGACCTTACCCATCCACAGGGAGGTCCCAGGGGCAGGGGGCCTCCCACTTAGAGGTGCCTTCACACACACAGCACTGCGACCCAAGCCCAAGAGCCACTGTGCCCTCTCGGGGGACGCTCATCTGTATCCAGCCACAGCTCAGCCTAGGGCTGCCGCCTGGGTAGGGAGGGTGTCGGTGGCCTCCCTCCCAGCTGCAGTTTCGGCACCCCTCCTCCTGCTGGCTCCAGGCCTCCAGGACCCAGCCTGGTGGATGGTGGTGGACACTGGGGTAGTGAAATAAGCCTGGGTGCAGAGGGACACACTGCACCAGATGCATCCTGAGAGTCTGGTGAGGCCACAGGACCAGGTCGAAACAGGAGCTGTCACCCAGGGAGCCCAGCAGGCCCTCTGGCTGCACACGCTCAGGCACCGTCAAGTACTGATTCCAGGGCCGCACAGCTGCACGCCTCCTGAGGCCCTTGCTGGGCTGTGGGCAGCATCTCTGCGCTGTGCTGCTTGAGGTAATGAACGGCTGGTCACCATAACTGTTGCCTGAGCTGCTGCCTGCGATGGAGGCCACTTTCCCCAAAGGCGCTGGCCCCTCGCTCCAGCCCACAGGGGTCCGGTGAGCAGCCAGAACAAGCCCCATCCGTGCACATCTGTCTTCCTCACTGTCCTGGCCCTTGAGCGGGCCTTCCCGGCTCTGGACATGGACATGTTCAGTAGCTAGAGTCTGCAGGGCCAACCGGCCACTGTCCACTAGAGCTGGTCTCTGTGCACCTTTCTCTCCACACTCCTCCACCTCTACCCTTGTGCTCCTTTAAAAGCAACCAAGACCCAAGCACCTGAAGCCCTCTGGCCCTGTCAGAGTCCAGACCCACGAGGCCAGGGCTTTCATGCAGGGTGATGGCACCAGACCATGAATACTGGACACCCTCTGGGACGAACTGACCTGACCATCTGGGGGCTTCATGCACCTGGCCGGTGGAGACGACCGGACTTCAGTCCACCCCACAGAACCAACAGAATCTTGCACCTCTCTGTTCTATGAGCAGCAGCTAGGTCACTCAGCCCCGTCCAGCCAAGATCCCAGCCGGTGGAAGCTCCCTCTGCCCAGTCCCCCTTTGCCTGCACAGGATGATGTGTGCTCCCAAAGGACCTGCTCTTGGCCCTGCGTCCAGGGTTGGCAACCAGTGGCAGGCATCTGCTGACCATGGGCTGGAGTTCCTCCCCAGCGTCCCGGGAACAAAGTCCTGGATGCACAGCAAGTCTGGAGCGAGGAACAGTGCTGCCACCCAGTGGCTGCCCTGCCTGTCCGGGTCACCTACAGTGGACACCAGCTTCCGGGTGACCACCAGCTGTCTGAGGCCACCACCTACCAGAGGCGCATTTCCCACAGCTCTACACCTGCTCTGCCCGGCGTCTGAGCCTGAAGGCCAGCCACATTCCCTTCCCCTGCCCCTTTCCTCAAACCAAAAGTTAGCCAAAGCAAACTCTACAAAACCCAAGGTACAGAAACACACGGATACCAGAACTGGGGCTTCTACTTCTACCCTACTCAGTCTAGGGAATACTATAATTTTAAGTCTTTTCTGAGGTCTAAAATGGAGTGTATTCAAATGTGAGACTGAGTTTTTATGAGCCAGTCAACAGAACAAATTTCCAAATATGTGGATAAAATATCATTTGAGGATGTTATTGGGTGGTAAATAAAGACAAAATGAACATTAACAGATGTTTTCAGAGAGACTCAGTATGCAGCCACCAGGCACAAACAGTTTTGCTAAGCAGAGGAATTTATAGTTCAACATAAGCCTCAGAAGAGTTGCAATAGGGTTAAAACACACTTGATTACCGTACTTATGTTTTCCGAAAGCATCTTGCAGGCCCTTTAACACCCTTTGCCAGTGCAGTTACAGAGTGCATTAAGTTACAAAACAATCTATACTAATTAGGATAGCGCCTCAGTTAATTGCAGTTAGACCTCCATCCCTTTGTATACATTAACATTAAAGACCTCCTACGGTGAGGAAGTATATATTTAAACAGATACGAAAACAAAGATAAGGAGCCAGAAATGATTTCAAGAGTGATTTGAAGTCATTCTATTTAGAAGTCTCTGCTTTTGTAAGATTCAAAATCTCAGTGGAAAATAAGTCGATGTACTGCCTCATTTCACAGTGAAAAGTTGGCCCATGTTTAAAGAACTAGAGAGACACAGCCACTATCAAGAATCCCATGTACTGGGCTGTTAGAGAGAAGCTAAGAGCAGAGCTGGGGCTTAGATCTAAACTGCCTTCCAAATTCTCCTGTGTTTAAGGATGGGACTTTTCTCATGAGTGGAGGGTCTCCCAGGAGTGTAGAGCCCGACGTGCTCTTAGGAGGCGGGGCTCGCGGGCAGAGGCGGATGGCGGAGGGAAGAACTGACAAGGGCCTGTCTTCAGACCCAGGTCCTCGCTTCACTCTCTGCTTCTTGGTCTCCATGACACGAGCAGTTCCCTGTGTCCTTCCTGCCTGCCGTTTCTGTGCTGGCACCCGCTGGCCGTGGAGTGAGCCCCTGGGACTCTCAACCAAAACAAAGCTCTCCTTAAATTGCAAGTGTCACCCACTTTGTTCCAGGGACAGAAGAGAGACTAGTTTAGTGAGTTAGTATCAGACCGGTGGAGTTGCTCACGCGAATGTGCTGGCGGCATGACTCAGAAAGCCTTTGAAGTTAATTTATGGACCACGCTTGGAAAAGTTTGGTGATGGAATGTAGAGAATCCCTGTGGTGTTGAGAGCCGAGCATAGTACGTGACACTGAACACCAGCTCAGAGGACCAGAATGCCGATGGAAATACGGACAGTCAAGGCCAGGACCAGAATGAATGACTCTAATGGCAATTGGGCCAGAGGCCACGAGTGCCACGTTGTAACAGAAGATTTGCCAATATCATGCCCATGTCCTGGGACTATGCCAGACACAGATTACGGGTGGTAGACAAATTAATCTGACCATGACATTTCAAGAAATGCCAGCAATTAACTTGTGATCTTAGCATGCCTAATGCTAACTGATGTTAGCAAGAACTCCAGTGAGAATCAAGAACAAACAGCAAGGACGAAAGGCATGAAACACTGGCAGTTTCCTGTTAGAAATAAGGCACCTACAAAATTGGTGCAAGGTGCTGAAAGGATTAGCATCAAAGAGAACCAAAGTTCTTTCTGTGTGGACAAGAACGACCTCGGAGACCATCAAGACCCCACTCACTGAGGCTCAACAGTCCACAACTGTGAATCTTTCATTGAGAAGGGAGCCCGCAGGATGCTCACCCATTCATGGCCTTGCAAAAGTATCCTCACATTCTGCCACCTAAGTACTACCAGGCCTCTGAGGTCATGCCCCGTGGGAGCCTGGCTATTGCTCAGGATGGTGGCAGATCTTGACATCATCTTCATGGATGCTGCAAAGATGCAAAATGCAAGAGTTATGGTGTCTATCAGGCATCTACCCAGGTCTCAAGAAGGTGTGGGGGCCTAGGTATTGTGCCCTGAATGAGCAGAGAGTGAAGCTGGAACGTGAACTCAAGGCGCAGTGGAGCCCCCCAAGGTCTGCGGCAAACATCACAGGCAGCAAGCGGAGCAGCCTGGAAAGCAGTCGTGCAGCCTGCTTCATTCCTTTGGTGCCCAGGAGACTGCAGGATTCAAGGTTCGTGCTGCTGGGTTCCATCTTCCTTGAGTCCCGACCCTTTCTTCCTTCTGTTCCTCCCTTTGGGAATGGGAATGTCACCCTGTGCTATTGCTTGCTGGAAGTATTTAGGTGTAGTTTTTATGTTTAAACAAGTCTCACAGATAAAATTTGCCTCAAGTCTCAGAGGAGACTGTGGACTTGTTGCTGTGATGTCATTATTATGACTGTGGTGACTTCTGGGGGTGCACGAGTGCATCTTCTGTGAGGCGAGCATGTGCCTCTGCATGAGGTGGGGTGTGGTTCGCTCTTACAATGTTCCCCGAGATGTTCACAGGCAGAGCCCGTGGTAGCAGCGGGCTCTGGAGATGTGACTTGGAGGCTGCGCTCACATGCCCCACTCCTGCCCGCGCCGTCTCTCACCTTGCGCACAGCGCGCGTCTGCTGAACAGCCCCTAGGCCTCCGTCCTGTGAAGACTGCACGTAGGCATCGCCACTGTGAAAGCAAGACACGGAGCTAACCCCTAACTTTAAGGAGTCTTAGAATAAGCATGGTAAGTTTCACTGTACTTTGGAGTACAATTAAAAAGAAAATAATTTGTAAACACAGATGGATGAAATTGCTCCTGAGTCTCTTTGTAGTGCTTTTTCCTCAACTTTTCAGGTGACGCGCTCACGCTTGCAGCGCAGGAGGCAGACGTTCGCCCGGGGAGCGGGTGCACGCAAACAGCGCTGCTCGTTGCCTTTCGGCCCCCTGCACCTTGCCCCTCCCTTCAGCCACTCTTCTAGGTTTCCCTCTCCTTGTGTTTGGTGGTCCCAGCTCGTGTCCATGTCGTGTGACGCCTACCTGTGTGCGACGCGTGTTAGATCTGTTAAGTTAGCTCATTACAACTGAGCTCTCTCCAGCTCAGAAAAGGAGGCGGTGCGTCCTTCTGCCCACCCTCCTGCCCCACTTTGCTCCTGGAGTCCCCTGGCGGCTGCTCATTCTGGCTGCTGCGGATTCCACCACGGGAGCACTGTAGCTTTGCTAACTCAGAGCTGTGGGAGTTGCTCTTCTCATTACTTGTTTGCAAATTAGATTTTCGCAGATCCCATGAAATAAGAGTGGAACAGTTCACCCTCAACTCACAGGGCTGCCGGCTTCCCCGGGGAGCCTTCCCAGAGGGATCCTGCCCCCGTCCCGCCCTCAGGAGCTGAGCTGCACTCTGCCTCCTCCTTTGTGTCTGGTCTGCTGAGCCCACCGTGTAGACTCCGCAGTCACGTGACATGCCTGGCCAGGCCTTGCAGTCACCTGGCCTCCAGGCAGTGGCCTCGGTGGCCTGCATCTTCCGTGGGATGTGGTCTGAGCAAGCCCCTCTTCTTGGAGCAGCCATTCACTTCTGGGCTAAGGTCTCATTATTTTCGGTTTCTTCCCATGGAGGGTGAACTCATGCACACACATATTCAACCTCATGTACCAATGTGTGTAGCACACACCCACACTCGCTGTATAGATATGTGCACATGCAGGCACATGTATGTCTGCACCATAAAAGTGCGCACACATGGCCACAGAGCCTCAGTTCTGCCACCTACTGACTCTGCCCCTCAACAAGAAGTCACAGCTCATCCAAGCTGTTCATTCAAGATCTATAAACTGGGTCTCTCACCTGCAGTGAAGGAGTGAGCCAGGGAAGAAAGAGCAGCAGCTAAGCAGAGAGAGAGAGAGAGAGAGAGACAGACAGACAGACAGACAGACAGACAGGCACACAGACACACACATAGACACACAGACAGATAGACACAGACAGAGAAAGAGAGACAGACAGAGAGAGAGACACAGACACACAGAGAAACAGACAGAGGGAAGCAGACAGACAGAGACAGAGAGAGAAAAAGAAGAGAGAGACAGTGAGAGAGACAGAAAAACAGAGACAGAGAGGGGTATCCCTGGGCAAGCCACGTAAACCCTGCATTCCACTGTATTTTCTGCAGGTCAGGAGAGATCCTTCTATGTTGAATGCTTCATTATCTATACAGACAATGACCGACGAGGAGCGGGCACTCAAAGCCGTGAGAGTCGTTCCTATTTTCCTGAGAACGCGCATGCAGAGGAGAGCCCGAGCCAGCCTGAGCGCAGAGCGAGCCTCGTGTCTTTTCAGTGGTCTCCTACGTGTGCGTTTATCAGGTACGATTTGTCATCGGGAAGGAAAAACGTCTTCTCAGATGCAGAGGGCCCGCCAAGGCGAAGGCTGAAGGCCTGGTAGGAGATGCATCGGCCTCTCACTGAGGCTTACCTGGTGACAGTTCACACAGGAGGAAGTGAAAGGCGTGCCGCTTTGAAGCTCCGCCCTTTCAGGGCGGTTTCCGTTCATTTTACTGAGTGACCCTTAGTGCGCCATTTTAAGGGCTTTCCACACCGCAAAGGGTAGGACTTCGCACCTCAGGAGCTCCGTGGCTCAGGACTTGCTGATCACAGGGAAGACCCGAGCTGCTCTGTGCTTGGTGCTGGGACACCTCCTGCGACCCTTCAGCGTGTGGAGGGCTCCACTGCCAGCCCTGGAGCACCTCAGAAAGGAGACTGGATCTGTGGTGCTTGTGACTCAAGCTGGCTTTGCAAAGCACTTCAAGCTGTGTTTAATTTCCTAATAAATAAAACCGATGGCGTTGTGCTTCCATTATGTGATCTTAATGCTTATCAAACATGTATCTGTGCCCATGTCCCCTCGGAGACTGTTTTCCTTTTATCTACATCTTTAAACAAAGCCACAAAGAGACCTCTGCCCCAGTCTGGAACTCCTTTGATTTGCAAACAAACACAAGGTATGAATTAAAGTCTGCACAAAAATGATGGCTCTCCTT